>SNQJ01S0026960.1:163519-175909 GCA_010110895.2 Picea sitchensis
ATAGATATGAATGATATTAAATGTGCAAGTGATGCACATGTATGATGTAAGAGTATATGTATACTAAAGGCACGATGTGACTGCCTAAATGAGTGAAATGTAAGGAAAGAATTTCAATTGCCAAGATTGAATGAATACCATGGATGCAGGGTTGACTCTATTCTAAAAAGTCATGAAAGTTTTGTTTTGAATAATAGCTTGAGGGGAATGTGTTCCATTCCCTCAAGAAAGGCTAATATAAATAAATAAAAGAGTAAATGAGCAAGGATGCTCTGTTGTCATGATAAAAGGCAACGTGATTATGCCTTTGAGGACCACATGAGAACAACTGTGAACAACAATGAGTTAAATGATTTTAATGTAAAGATGTATGTGAGTTATAAAATAAACCTATGGTAGATACACATAGGCTTATGATTATGCATGTGGTTAAGTGCATCATGGATGTAAGTTAACAAAACAAGGAATATGTGTGGATAAATAATCTGGATGCATAACAAAGATGCATGTTTATATTCCTTATGGAATATTTAGTAAACAACTGAAGCTAACTCAAGGTTGAGGCCATCAAAGACGGTGATGGATATGCAATAAGGAAGTTTCATGCCGAAGGAGTTCCCTGTGAATGAACTGTGTAAAGACTCTGTCAGGAGAACATAGTCACAACCTTAATTATTGTTGAAAATTGGGCAATTGGTTATATATATATATATATAAGAACCCTGGGTTACATTCTAAAACAAAATGTATGAGTGGAAGACTAACAAAAGAATGTTGACCATTCTGATAACTGAATGGTAATGTGCAGAATGCACAAATTCATGATTCATTGTGAACAAAAAAATTGTTGTTGGAGCATGTTGATGTATCCAATAGGTTAGGGTAAGCCTAACCAAGGTTTCTCAAGGAAAAGAGCAGGAAGATCCCAACAAGGAGTAGATTGCATAAGCAAAGAAGGAGAAAAGGGGGAATACTTTTCTCACCCTAAAAACTCAGAATTGTTTAACAGAGTTGTAGATCTTAGAAGAGCAGTTGTGGAAACAAATACAACAGGAAAAAGAAAAATAAATAAATACGTAAGTTTGAATGAATAGGCTTGGTTAAGTCGTGATAAGTAAACACAGTGAGGCCTTGGAAAATAAATCAGTTAGACTGAAAGTGATTCATATGGATATCTATGGCCACCCACCTTTTCCAACTAGCTCCAAACAGTTTTTTGACAATTTTGGCAATTTACTATTTTTAGCAGTTTTAACTTCCGGGGCCATTTTGAGGGCCTAAATGAATGTTTTTCGAGATAGAGATCCTCAATGATTTCCAAAGGAATGATTGAGCACCCAAAATTAATCTCCTCGATGATACCTTTCCAACAGGCTATCACATGCCTAAAACAGAGATCGTATGCAAACGTTACAACCCTGGGAAGTTGATGTACTAACTTACTCAAATGGGGCCCACGTGACTTTTGACGCTTCATCTCCTAGGGTTAGGTTTTTGGATGTCTAGGGTTTTTGGAATTCTTGTTTATTGTAAAAAGGCCTTCAGAGCCTCATTATAATCTTCTTCTTACGAATGAGCGTAGCCGTCACATCTCTTCTCAGAGATAAGCCGCCACCATTTCAACAAGCTTGTTTATGCTACATTTTACAGTTTCAACTTATTTCGTTATTGAATAGAAAACCAGTTTTACTGTATCTTTGTTATTTTGTGTTAAGCACCTATTAATAATCTGTATTCATTTCATTCTGCTCATAAAATCTGGATCAGTCGTATCAAAGAGGTTTGCTCCTTGTCATCTTAATGCATGTCCCCAACGAGGTCGGAGTACAAAGAGTTGGGTCTCTAGCTTGTTTCTCTTGAGGATAGAAGATCTCACATGCCCAAGCGACCTCTCATGGTAGGAGAAAAGAAATATGATGGGACAGGATATCCTTTCAAATTGTTTATTGAGGAATTCTTCATGCAATAGAGGAACGAGATGTTGGATAATTTCGCGCAAATCCTTCAGCGACTACCAATAGGAGACACATCTTCTTTGAACGGAGGCATTTCCCCCTTCAAGGTACAAATAAAATTCGATATTCCTATATTTTAAGGTCAGATAGACACAGATGTTGTAGACAAGTGGTTGAATCTACTAGAAGGGTGTTTTTTTGTCCATAACTTTTCGAATAGAGAAAATATTACTTTTGCGCTCCTCAAAGTCGTTCCCCATGTCAAAGATTGGTGGGAAAATTTATGTGAGCAAAAGGAAACAGAGGAAACCTCATTATTTTCAGTCACGACCACCTGAGAATCCTTCAGGGACGTTATTAAGGAACAATACTACCCTGTCAGAAGTTATGACAACATGTATACCAAATGGACCACACTGCGACAAGAAAGAGACCAAGCAATGCCAGATTTCACAAATATCTTCCATACCTTGCGCATCAATTTGGGTATCAATTATTCAGAATGACATCTAGTGCTCAAGTATCATGGTGCTCTGCATAGATACATCCAAAAAAAAATGGACTTTTTGGATATCTCATTCTTGGGCGCGGCCTACCGATATGCCATCAAAATTGAGCAAAAGCTCAAACAAAAGATGCAGCAATTTGGGCCTGGGAACCCCTCACAACAAAAGCCGGGAAAGGGCGCCCCCAACCCATAGAACAAAGGATAGATCAGAGATGGACAGTATCAGGACAACCAGTCCAAGCCGCAAGCAAAGAAAGACACCGAAAAGACAAAGAAAAATACCGTGAAGTGGTGTGATTTCCATAAGAGCCCTTGGCATCACACTGTTGATTGTCGCTCAAAGAAGTCATTCGTGGCCAAAGTGAAAGCCTATGAATCAAATGCAGATTCTAACTCTAAGCCAGAACTAGAAAGGGGAAGATGGATCATTGACGCAGAACACAGTGCCACCGTTGCTACCACCAAGCTCCAACCTGGTGAACCAAACGAGCCAGAAGAAGGAGAGTGCCTCTTCCATTCACAGACATGGGTAAAAGTTACCCCCCTGCACTTCATCATTGATAGCAGTAGCCAGAAGAACCTCATCTCAGTAGAGGTCATCAAGGGGCTTTCCCTACCAACAACGCCACACCCACAACCCTACACCATTGGATGGCTCCATCAAGGAAGCGATCTTCGCGTCAGCCAACAGTGTCAAATGCCATACGGCATCAAGCCCTTCAAAGACGAGGTATTATGTGATGTTGCTCCTCTTGAAGTTTGTGATGTTCTTTTGGGCCAACCTTATTTATGGAAATTCCATGATGTATGAATCTAGGCCTCGTAGTTTTATTATTACTTTGAACAGAAAATTGTACAGGATACCCGAGGCAGTCCCACCTAGTACTATTTCCTTGATCTCTGCTAAGAAATGCAGGAAGGTCATCTCTCAGATGGGGAATTTTGTCTTCTTCGTGATTCTCTCTCAGAATAAGCGAAACATCATAGCCACATTCAAGGTCTCTGCGGCCAACCTCTCCACACAGCAGAAGCAAGTAGATAAGGTCGTGGAAGAATTCTCAGATATCTTTTCCTCACCTACAGGGGTACCTCTGCATTGCTAGGTGAAACACCCCATCGATCTGACCCTCGACGCACCACTGCCCAATTGGCTAGTCTATCACTGCTCTTTGTTAGAGAATGAGGAGATCAAGTGATAGATCCAAGAATAGCTCCACAAGGGGCACATCCATCCCAGCTCATCACCTTGAAGGAGCCCAATCGCGTTGGTACGGAATAAAGATGGAACCTGGTGACTCTGTATTGATTATCGGGCTTTAAATAAAATCACAGTCAGAAACTGGTACTCGATTCCTCGAATCGACGACCTCCTTGATCAACTCACGGGGGCCAAATACTTCGGTAAGATTGATCTGAAGTCTGGCTACCACCAGGTCCCCATAGAACAGACATATGTATGGAAGACTGCCTTCAAGTCAAAGGAAGGCATTTTTTAATGGTTAATCATGCCCTTTGGTTTGACCAATGCTCCAGCCACTTTCATGACGATGATGGATGATATTTTGCGACCATTCACCAATACTTTTGTAGTGGTGTATTTGGATGACATTCTAATTTACAGCAAGACTTGGGCCGAACACTTGCAGCATATTCAATAGGTTATGCACACCCTGCGGCAACACAAGCTATACGACAATTTCGAAATATGCTCCTTCGGCATGGACAAGGTCCATTACCTAGGCTACATCATTGATCAGCATGGCGTACATGTGGATCCACCCAAGATCCAAGTCATTCGTGACTGGCCAACCCCAACAACACTCACTGAGCTTCGGAGATTCTTAGTCCTTTCCAATTTCTACCACAGGTTTGTGTTGGGATTCTCTCATATTGCATGGGCCCTCAACCAAATAAACAGGGGTGGTGGTAAGGAGAAATTTGCATCGGGTCCGTCCCAACAACAAACGTTCGATGATTTGAAGAAACACTTGTGCTTATCCCCAGTACTTTCACTACCAGGCCTGCAACATCCCTTTGAAATCGAGACAGATGCTTCAGACTATGTTGTGGGCATTGTTCTCACTCAGCACGGCCACCTCGTGGCCTATCATAGTGAGACACTATCAGATATTGTCCGTAAGTACCCTACTTACGACAAAGAAATGTACTCCATTATACAAGCCTACCACCAATGGAGACATTACATTCTTGAGAAGGAGACAATCATCCACACTGATCATAAGCCACTGTAGTTCATGCAGACACAGGGAAAATTGCAGAATGACCGCCATCAAAAGTGGTCCACATACTTGCAGCAATTCCACCTCAACATCAAGTATAAAACATGAAGCACCAATCTCGTCGTTGATTTCCTCAGCAGACCGCCAGTGGTGGCACTCACCATGGTGCTAGACTCTTGCGGTCATGAGACATCTAGATGGCCCCAACTCTATGAGACAGACCCTTACTTCACCACCACCTACCAAATGTTGGGTGCAAACGCAGTTGTCGATAATTTCCATCTTCAAGATGGGATGTCATCTGGGCCATATCTGTGTTCCATCAAGTGAGCGAGGGAAGCTGATCTGGGAAGCCCACTACAGTTGAGTGGCAGGACATTTTGGTGTCGAAAAGACAGTGGCGATGCTATAGAAAAATTTCTACTGGCCGAAACTTCGACAGGAGGTCAGCAGGTATATCAGGTCCTGCACTACCTGCACTATTGCCAAACCGACCACTAAAAAACATGGCTTGTACACCTCTCTTCCTACTCCTGACAGGCCATCGAAATCCATCTCAATGGACTACATGTCAAGCCTCCCATCCACCAAGCGGGGAAATGACTGTGTTTTTGTGGTTGTTGATCACTTTTCTAAGATGGAGATTCTGGTTGCCTACAAGAAGAGCATCACAGCAGAGGCCATTGCCAAGCTCTTCTTTGAACGAGTCTGGGTACATTTTGGAATCCCACAAACCATTGTCTTAGATCGGGATATTTGATTTCTCAACACATTCTGGTTGAGCCTCTCGTCACTGCTAGACACCAAGCTCACCAAATCCACGGCCTTCCACCCCTAGACAAATGGCCAAACCGAGGTTGTAAATCGAATGATTGTGCATATCCTTCTCATGTATAATTCAAATCACCCTCGCACATGGGATGAGAGCCTTCCCTATGTCCATCATAGCTACAACCGATCCCTGCATAGCTCAACCGACCACAACCCCTTTCAAGTGGGGTTGGGATTCCAACCATTGGGTTCCATAGATGTTGCACTTCCCCTTGTGGTCACCTCGACCGACACATCTCCTGCTCCAACTGAATCTGAAAAATCCAGACGGTTCATTGAATGGATCCATCACATCCACCAACAGGTTCAGGATATCCTACAGAAGTCCAATGACAAGTAGAAACAGTGCCATGATCAACATCGAGTGCCACATAAGTTTCAGGTGGGTGACAAAGTTTGGTTGCACTTGTAGAAAGAATGCCTTACAAGGCCCCATCGGAAGCTTCACCCACTCTGTTATGGGTCGTACACTATCACCAAGGCTGTGGGGGATAATTCTTTTGAGCTCAACATTCCTCCCTTCCTTGGCCTGCACCCAGTGTTCAACGTGGATCTCCTTCGCCCTTATTTCCCACCATTATTGGACACCTCATAAGTAGTAGAACAACTGACACCAACAGAGATCAACCTTAACTACATACAACATGCATCCAATGATCATATTTTGGACACACAGATCAAGGGCACTCGATAACAAAGGATCTATCTTTATCGAGTCGTCAAAGCAGGGCAGCTCCTGCACCAAGGCAAGTGGCTCACCCGTGGTCAAATTCAGTAGAAAATTCCTCATCTGATGGGGGACCTCAATGCAATGGATACCATTGATTCCTAAGGAGGGAGGATTGATCCATATGGATATCGGTGGCCACCCACTTTTCCAACTGGCTCCAAACAGTTTTCTGACAATTTTAGCAATTTACTATTTTTAGCAGTTTTAACTTCTAGGGCCATTTTGAGGGTTTAAATGAAGGTTTTTCGGGATAGATATCCTCAATGATAGCCTAAGGCATGATTGAGCCTTCAAAAATAATCTCCTTGATGATACCTTTCCAACGGGCTATCACGCGCCTAAAACAAAAATCGTATGCAAAAGTTACGACCCCAAAAAGTTGATGTACTAACTTACCCAAACGGGACCCACATGACTTTTGACGCTTCATCTCCTAGGGTTAGGTTTTGGATGTCTAGGGTTTTTGGAATTCTTGTTTATTGTAAAAATTCCTTTAGAGCCTCATTGTAATCTTCTTCTTGCAAATGCGCGCAACCGTCACATCTCTTCTCAGAGATAAGCCGCCACCATTTCAACAAGCTTGTTTCCGTTGCATTTACAGTTTCAGCTTCTTTTGTTATTGAATAGAAAACCAGTTTTACTGTATCTCTATTATTTTGTGTTAAGAACATGTTAATAATCTATATTCATTTCATTCTACTCATAAAATCTGGATCAGTGGTATCAGAGCGGTCTTCTCCTTGTCATATTAATGCATGTCCCCAACGCGGTCGGAGTACAAAGAGTTGGGTCTCAAGCTTATTTCTCTTGAGAAGAGAAGCTCTCGCACGCCCACGCGACCTCTCATGGTAGGATAAAATAAAGACGACCGGATAGGAGATCCTTTCAAACTATTTATTGAGAATCCCTCACACAACAGAGGAACGAGATGATGGATAGTTTCGTGCAAATCCTACGGTGGCTACCAACAGGTGACGCATCTTCTTTGAATGGATGCGCCGCCCCCTTCAAGGTACAAATAAACTTTGATATTCATATATTTGAAGGTCGGATAGAAGCAGATACTTTAGACAAGTGGTTGAATCTACTAGAAGGGTATTTTTTTGTCCATAACTTTTTGAATAGAGAAAAGATTACTTTTTCACTCCTGAAACACGTTCCCCATGTCAAAGATTGGTGGGAAACTTTATGTGAGCAAAAGGATACTGAGGAAACCTAAATATTTTTAGTCACAACCACCCAGAATCATTTGGGGATGTTATTAAGGAACAATACTACCCTGTCTAAATTTATGACGACCTGTATACCAAATGGACCACACTGCGGAAAGAAAGAGACCAAGCAGTGCCAGATTTCACAAATATCTTCCATACCTTGGGCACCAAGTTGGGTATCAAATATTCAGAGTGACATATGGCGCTCAAGTATCGCGGTGCACTGCATAGATACATCCAGACTGAAATGGAATTTCTGGACATCTCATCCTTGGGCACGGCCTACCGATATGCCATCAAAATCGAGCAGAAACTCATACAAAAGACGCTGCAATTTGGGCCTGGGAACCCCGCACAGAAAAAGTTGAGAAAGGGCGGTCGCAACCCACAGAACAAAGGACAGAGAAAATATGGATAGTATCAGGACAACCAGTCCAAGCTGCAAGCAAAGAATGACACTGAAAAGACAAAGAAAGATATCGGGAAGTGGTGTGACTTCCATAAGAGCCCTTGGCATAACACTGGTGACTGCCGCTCAAAGCAATCGTTGGTGGCCGAAGTGAAAGCCTCTGAATCAGATGCGGATTTTGACTCTGAGCCAGAACTAGAAAGGGGAAGATGGATCATTGACATGGAACCCAGTGCCTCTGTTGCTACCACCAAGCTCCAGCCCAGTGAACTAGACAAGCCAGAAGAAGGAGAGCACCTCTTCCATTCACAGATGTGGGTAAAAGGCACCCCACTACACTTCATTGTTGGTAGCGGTAGCCAGAAGAACCTCATCTCAGCAGAGGTCATCAAGCGGCTTGCCCTGCCAACAACGTCGCACCCACAACCCTACACAATTGGATGGCTCCACCAAGGAAGCGATCTCCACGTCAGCCAACAGTGTCGACTATCGTACGACATCAATCCCTTCAAAGATGAGATATTATGTAATGTTGTTCCTCTCGAAGTTTGTGATGTTCTTTTGGGTGAACCTTATTTATGGAAACACCATGTTGTATATGAGTCTAGGCCTCGTAGTGTTATTATTACTTTGAACAACAAATTGTACATGATACCCGAGGCAGTCCCACCTAGTGTTATTTCCTTGATCTCTGCTAAGCAATGTAGGAAGGTCATCTCTCAGACGGGGAAGTTTGTCTTCTTCATGATTTTCTCTCAAAATAAGTGAAATATCACAGCCACATCCAGGGTCTTGTGGCCGACCTCTCCACACAACAGAAGCAAGTAGATAAGGTCATGGAAGAATACACAGATATCTTCTCCTCACCTAAAGGGTACCTCTACACTGCCAAGTCAAGCACCTCATCGATTTGACCCCCGGTGCACCGCTGCCCAATGGGCCAGTCTATCGCTGCTCTTTGTTAGAGAATGAGGAGATCAAGTGGTAGATCCAAGAACTGCTCCACAAGGCGTACATCCATCCAATCTCATCACCTTGTGGGAGCCCAATCATGTTGGTATAGAAGAAAGATGGAACCTGGCGACTCTGTATTGATTACTGGGCTCTAAATAAAATCACAATCAGAAACCGGTACCCGATTCCCTGAATCGACGACCTCCTTGATCAACTCACGGGGGCCAAATACTTCAGTAAGATTGATCTGAAGTTTGGCTACCACCGGGTCCCGATAGAACAGACAGATGTATGGAAGACCACCTTCAATTCAAAGGAAGGCCTTTTTGAATGGTTGGTCATGCCCTTTGGTTTGACAAATTCTCCAACCACTTTCATGAGGATGATGGACGATATCCTACGATCATTCACCAATAATTTTGTAGTGGTGTATCTAGATGACATTCTAATTTACAGCAAGACTTGGGTCGAACACTTACAGCATATTCAACAAGTTATGCACACCCTGCGGCATCACAAGCTATACGCCAACTTGAAAAAATGATCCTTCGGCATGGACAAGGTCCATTACCTTGGCTACATCATTGATCAACATGGCGTACATGTGGATCTAGCCAAGATCCAAGTCATCCGTGACTAGCAAGCCCCAGCTTCGGAGCTTCTTAGGCCTTGTCAATTTCTACCGCAGGTTTGTGTTGGGATTCTCCCATATTGCATGGGCCCTGGGCCAAATAAACAGGGGTGGTGGTAAGGCGAAATTTGTGTGGGGTCAGTCCTAACAACAAGCATTCAATGATTTGAAGCAACGCTTATGCTCAGCCCCTGTACTTTCTGTTGTAGGAAAATCTCCCTGCGAACAGGTAGATTGCCTCAAAGAGCTTGACCTTAACTCTAAGACAGAAAATGCTTAACGTGGACACTGACTTCCTTTCAAATCTATCTAAACTAACACATGAGAAGGAAGGATAACAGAAGTACCTCTTTATCGACGTTTGTCCCTGCACACTCCGAGTTGCGCTCCGATCTTTTGCTTCTCGCTGAGTTCTATAGACAAACAAGATATGACCACTTCCTACTCTATTGATATTAGCTTGAAAACAGGTCTGTCTATCAATGATAAGTTTATGCAACATCAGACACAAACTAGAAAGAAACAAGCCAAGCATGTCATATTAATGAGAATAATGACAACAGTACTTACAATCGTAGATGCGAATGCGACAACTTCGTCAAGTCCCCTTCATCTAACCCTTGCTCGAAAGATCCACAACCTAGATGGTAGCAGCTTCACTGATCACTCTCCTTTGGCTGACTATGTGTTTCCTATGAGATCATAGGTTTCATGCTAGCAATTCTTCCTCCTTTTCACCATCATAGAGCTTTTTTATATAGGTTAAGAGGAGCTTAACCTCTTGAGTTATCTTTAGAACAAGTTGAGGAACCTCCTCCTTAGATCAGGGATCTCTTGATGAAACCAAGAATTCGAATGCAACTGCCTTCTAATCTTGAAAGATCCTCCCCTTATTCTCCTCAACGGGCCAACAACTGCCTCAGATTAGGCAGCGCTCCTGCAAAAGGGGCATCAGAGAGTTGTAGGGCTCCCTGAGAAGCTTGAGGTAAGTGCCAGCGCTCCAAAGGTGGATAGAGCTCCTTCAAAAGGGTAGGAGAGTGTTATAACACTCCCTAAAGCCCTATAGGGGAGCGCTAGCGCTCCTAAGACTGATATAGGGGAGCGCTCACCCCCAGAACCTTTGATTGAAAGCTCTTCTCAGGTGTTAAGAGTTCTTTGATTTTAGTTAATCAATTCTTCTTCTCCAAATCAAGTACATGAGATGTTTTAAGTGCCTCCTTAGTGTCGTTGACATGGCAATATGCTCGAACATCGTTTGCGACACTTGCGACCAACTTGCAACACTTGCGAAAGTTGTAAGGAAGATGCGACACTTCCGACAATTGAGAGGAACATGTGACACTTATTCAGTTGAGTAATTTTGATGTGTAACAGAATGCCCCCCAAAGTATGAAGTTAGAAGATGCGAACTTATAACTGAAATACTTTGTAGACGTTCAAGCAAGGGTATAGACTCGGAGAACCTGACGGAAGTTGCACACAAACATCCAACAAATATCATGACATGTTTCAAAACCCAAGGCAGGCATACCTATGCTTGGGTGATCAAGGATTGCAAGATATGGCTGCCATAAAATACACTGCGGATCCATAATTGTATTGATGAAAAGGTATAGCCACCGAAGATACAATGTGGATCTATACTCTGATGACTCAGACTGATCGTAGCCACGAAGAATACACAGTGGATCTACAAGATGACAATACATAACCACGACCAATACAAAGTGGGTCTATGTAACAGTGTATGTGTTCTTTGTCCAATAGAAACTCCTTCGCAGCCTGGGCAAAGCATATCAAAGTGGTCACTCGACCCAGGGTCTTCTTACCAATCTCAACACGGTACGATTCCAACCATGTGAATAGATGTCTTGATGTCGAACATGGCGGAAACCACTTGATTACCGGTCAATGATGTAAACCGTTAACAAGTGCGAGGGAGATCACCATTAATGCCAATGATTCCCAAGGTACCCTAGTACATTCTAGCAAATGTGAATAGATGAGCTGAGGTCTAACATCTGTGGAATCATTCGATCAGAGATCAATGATGTAAACCTGTTGTCGAATGTGAGGAGGCCTGCCATTGAGGCATGCAGGTCCCAAAGTACTGACTGGTTTCTAAGTCTAATTCCCGGATAATGTGTTGAAGTCGACAGGAATAGACTCGTCGAGGGGGGGCCTTGATGTATCCCCCATCAACGACACGAAACGGACATAGAGATGTAATTGGTAGATCAAAAGGACATGGACTGAAACTGGTTTTGAGGCAAGATATTTGGGATGGCTGACTCTTGAGGTGAATACTTCCCTTGAACACTGAGACACAACAACCAAACATGACGTGGACCAACACTTATGCAGTGGATACAGTGACTTGCGTCGGGTGACCCAAATGAGCGAAAGGAACTCAAAGGATTGGCTCAGTGTAGAGGTTTAGCGGATTATGATATATGCAAATGACAAAGTGTCGTGTTCAAGGGTGACTCTAAGAAGTGTTGGATGATGTTCTCAAGAGACTGCTTGGCTTGCTCCTTTCAATTTTTCCCCCATCCAGATGGATGAGTACCTCTTTTTGATTTAATGAGCTCGAGGAGGATAACACATGCTCGATATAACTCACCTTTAGTAAGTTCCTCTTCCTTAGTTTAATGAACCGGCAGAAGTAAGGGTTCGGTCCCATATGGGTCTGTCGATGTGTGCTTTAACAAGTCCAAAGACATAAAACTCGAAGGTTTTTCGGGATTATAGAGTTTGGAAAAACACTTAAAAGAGAACTCTCTCAGTTCCTTTTTCGTACAGTACTCCAACGAGACCGAAAAAGGGGTAAACTATCGCTCGAAAGACGCCCTTTCTGACCTTTTAATGAGTGTGAAAGGAAGCAAGGTCACTCGACAATCTTTTCATATTTAGAGAGT
>SNQJ01S0026961.1:0-20932 GCA_010110895.2 Picea sitchensis
TAAATAAAAAACAAAACCTTAAACCCTTTTAACAAAAATGAAGCTCCCATTTGTGTATGCATATCCCCTGTGTGATCCATACCCTAACCACATCCATGCAATGTGCACTCCATACCCCGGTCGCATCCCTGTGCACTCCATACCCCAGATGCATCCTTGCACTCCATAACCCCCCATCCCTGCACAAGAAAACCCTAACCAAAAAAATAAAATCGAAGTCAAGAAAACCCTAACCCAAACTAAGAAAATGGAAACCCCCATACTATGCACGTAACTTCTCCCTTGCCTACAAATAGAAATTCTAAAATTATTCAACATTTGGATTTCTAGTTAAAATGATTAAGTGATACATTTAGAGGGACTAATGACCATGTATGTTGGGCCCTCATTTTGATTCTCATAGAGGAAATAATATGGCTTGACGGAGAGCCGCACTCCTCGGAGCACGATCACTCTTACCAGAACCTTCTTATCCCCTTGGCCCGAAGAGCATCAATACTCTTCTATCTCCCAATCAGAAGATCTGCACCCACAGTTCACTTCCTGGAATCCCCCTTTTTTGCATTCGAAGGATCAAAACTTCGCGGCTTCGCGAGTTCACAGACGCTCCATATACTTTCGAGTCCCCGAGACCCAATGTATCAGCCTCGCTGACTTTCTTCCTCCACTATCGGAACTTCGCTATGTCGCGACTTCGCTACTCACGACGCTAACTAATCGGGGTTCCAACCTTCGATACCCGATGTGCCGAAGTGCCGAGACTCATGATTTCGCTTCCTCGCTACTTCGCCACTCGTGCAATCGAAAGACTCCTTCCTCGACTCTCGAGGCCCAAGACGTCGAACCCCGATGTTTGCGCCACCTGTGCTCCACTATCACCTGTGGCCCACACTACTTCCACAGCTATCAGAAGGTCGCACCTCGCACTCTCGCGACTTCCGTTATGTAAGGTTGGAGTCTTACCTCACAAACTCCCGATATGTTGATCCACGAGTAGAATCAACACTCCTCGTGATCCCGATCGACGGCTTCTGTACTCCTGAGCTTCGAACCTTTCTCCGCTCCTGCACTATAGTCTTCTTACGCCCATAAGTTCCAATGATCCACGGTACCTCACGAAATCTCCTCAGAGGATTTCATTCGTCTGGTTCTCTCTTGCCTAGTCCACGAAATGATGAACCATTCTTCCACAGAACTCGTCACCTTGTGCGCAAACCTGCAACTTTCCCTACAATCCTTCCAAGCACAACTTTTCTATATTCCCCTTCAATGAATTCGAAGGCCTATCCCTCTTGAGCTTCTCTCGCAGCTTTCGAGTCCCTTTAGAAAACTCCTTGCACATGCTCCTTGCGGAAAAATCTTTAAACATGCTAAGTGTTGAAGCCTTTGATCCTGTGCACTCCTGCAACATAAATCCTTCAATCTCTTTTCTCAGAATCGCAACTCTGAGACTTCGTCTAGCCTGCGCACACCTTGCACGGCTCTAGTGCCAACTTTGCACTTCTGAGAGCTTAGAAAAAAAGTTTCCTCTATCTGAACCCTTCTGTCGATGCACTCCTTGCGGACGATTCAACTGCACTCCTTGCAGGAATCTCTCGTTAAGATAGAGAAACAATTGAAACTAACCCCTTGTTCTCACAGACTTCAATTCAACCATGAAATCACATACACAACATATCAAAGAAAATGTATGACAGAAAGTAAACATCTAAGAGAATAATATCACAAATACACAGAGAGTAACACCAAACCATGAAATTGAATTAAGTTCTCTCTATTAATTCAATGCATGTACATGGGTTTTCTTCATACACTTCTCTGCTTGCCCTTCTCTTTTTGCTCCTGAATGAATACTACAATGTACAAAGGAGGGTGTCTATATCCTGTTTCCCTCTCGAGTTCTAAAGCTATCAAAAATAGAATTAAATGTTCTATCTACTTTACATTAACTATCTTAAATGCCTCAACTACCTAAGGACGAGAGATATCCGCTCAAGGTCCATTACAATATACAAAGTGTGCTTCATTAAATCCACACATTAATGTTTGGCGCAACAATATCAAGGTGTTTCAAAATTTGTGCTGGCACTGTCCAGCTGTCTTCCGCTCTTGCGCTAGCTCGCTTGACGTGGGCGATGCTCTTGCATCATACTCCCCGTCTTAAAAAAATTTCATGGGCTCCTGTCCATGAGCTCCTGCATGGTCTGTCCATGCTTCTGTATCACTGCTTCACTTTCCCAGCTAGCGTCTTCCACTGGGTGATTCTTCCATTTGACCAGATACTCAAAATATTGCTTTCGCCTAGTCCTCCTACCCACTCGCTTGTCCAATATGCACTCCATATGTGGTTTCTCTGCTAATGGTAATTGTTTCATCCACTGGATCACTGGTTGTTCATCACTTCCAGCTCCTGCTTCGTCAGACTTATATGGGTATAAATCTGAAACATTGAATATCGGAGATATCCCGATGCTATCCAGAAACTCAATTTCATATGCATTATCTCTGAATTTTCTCAAGACCTTGCATGCCCCGATTTTCTTCATTTTCAACTTGTTGTATGTCCCCCTTAGGAACCTTTCCTTTATTAAGTGTGCCAGAACTAGATCACCAACTTCGAACTGAAGTTGTCTCCGATGTTGATCTGCTCTACGTTTGTACTCCTGATTTGAGTTAATCAGTTGCTGCTTCACCTTGCTGTGAAGTTCTTTCATCGCCTCAGCGAACTCTCCTACACTAGCACTGCTAGTCGCAGTTTGTTCTGACTCTCTGAGTTCAGAAACTCCTCTCGACTTCATCCCATACACAATCTGAAATGGGCTCTTCCCTGTGCTCCTATTCATAGATTCATTGTAAGAAAACTCTGCCTACGGCAATATGTTATCCCAGCTGCTGTGGTGTTCTGTCACCAAGCTTCTCAGCAAGTCTCCCAGACTTCTATTGACTACTTCCGTCTACCCATCCGTCTGAGGATGGTAAGCTAAACTAAATGCCAAATTAGTTCCCAGCTTCTTCCATAGCGTCCTCCAAAAATGCCCTATGAACTTTGTATCCCTGTCCGAAACTATGCTTTTCGGCAATCCATGGAGTCGAATGACCTCCTTGAAAAACAAATTCGCGATGTGCGTCGCATCACTGGTCTTCTGGCATGGGATAAAATGTGGCATCTTCGAAAACCTGTCTACCACCACAAGGATGGAATCAACTCCTCTCTGCATCCTTGGCAAACCCAATACAAAATCCATCCTAATTGCCTCCCATGGCCTCTCTGGTATGGGCAATGGCTGATAAAGACCTACATTCTACTTCCTCCCTTTCGAATGCTGACAAATTCTGCACCTGTCAACAAACCTCTTGACATCGTCTCGCATGCCTGGCCAAAAATATGATTCACTCAGCTTTGCGAATGTTTTGTCATGGCTGAAATGCCCTGCTAATCCGCCATTGTGCTTCTATTTCAACAAGTTCTCCCTCATGGAGCAATTCGGAATACATAGTTGATTGCCTCTGAATATAAATCCCTCCTGGATCATATAATCTATCCACGGGCTCCGATGCCTGAGAACTGGATTCTCAGCTTCCTCATACGCTTCTCCAAAATCTGTATCTCATGCATACATGTCCCTCAGGTTTTCAAAACCCAACGTTTTGACTCGGAACTCCTGCAACAACAAACATTTCCTGCTTAAGGGATCAACCACTTTGTTAGCAGTCCCTGAAATGTGTTTAATTACAAACATGAAATTCTGCATATACTCTACCCATTTTGCATGTTTCTGATTCAACTTCTCGTGTTGACTCACAAACTACAATGCATGATTATCACTGTACAGAACAAATTCTTTTGGGATCAAGTAATGCCTCCACTTTTTCAACACCTGTATGATAGCATAAAATTCTTTATCATACGTGGAGTATTTCAGCATTGCTTTATCCAGCTTCTCACTGAAATAGGCAACTAGCCTATCCTCCTGAATCAAGACCGCTCCCATCGCATACCCGCTTGCATCACATTTCACTTGAAATGTCTTCTTGAAATCCGGCAACACCAAAACTGGTTGTTTCGTTATCTTATGCTTCAACAGGTTGAATCTCTTCTCAGCCTCTGCTGTCCAGTGAAAATTTTTATGTCACTTCTTCACTGTGTCCATCATTGCTGCGCTAATTCCACTAAAATTCCTGATGAATTTTTGGTAGAAACTAGCTAACCCATGGAAACTTCTCACCTCAAAAACATTTCTCAGTGATGGCCAATTCTTAATCACTTCCACCTTACTCGGATCCATCTTCAACTCATTCGCCGAAATCACAAAACCCAAATAAATGAGCTCTGTCTTCATAAATGAGGACTTTTTCATATTAATCAACAGCTTCTCTTGTTGTAGCTTCCTCATCACAATGGCCAAATGTTTCAAATGCTTAGACTTTGTCCTATTAAAGATCGGTATGTCATCCATATATACAATGACAAAATTCCCGATGAATTCTCTCAGGACTTCATTCATTAATCTCATGAATGTGCTCGGTGCGTTTGTCAAACCAAACAGCATGAGTAGCCATTCGTACAAACCTTCATTTGTCTTGAATGCTATCTTCCATTCATCACCTTCCCTCACGCGAATCTGGTGATATCTTCTTTTCATATCTATCTTAGAAAAATAATTTGCCCCACTCAAGCAATCCATCAGATCATCCATTCTCGGCAGTGGAAACCTGTACCTGATGGTAATCTTGTTTATCGCTCTTGAGTCAGTGCACATTCTCCAACCTCCATCCTTCTTCGGACTAAGCACTATTGGAACGACACATGAACCTAGGCTTTCTCTGACCAATCCTTTGTCCAATAAATCCTGTACCTGATTCTTGACCTCCTCATTTTTCTGCAACGTCAATCTGTACGCAGCTTTGTTCGACAAACTGGCTCCTGGTATGAGGTCTATGTGGTGACTCACACTTCCCATCGGTGGCAACGAATGAGGTAATTCATTCATGATGATGTCAACAAACTCTTCCAGCAGTTCCTGAATCTCATCTGGTAAGTCATCCACTCTTGTGCTAGTCAGAACAATCCTCGGTTTTCTGACAACAAACAATTGTGGATCTTCTTTCTTCTCCATCTCTGTGAGAAGTTCCTTCCCACCCATGAGAAGTATTGTGTTGCTTACTTCTGGCTTTACCTCCTTATCCTTTATCGGAAGTAACCTATGTGTCCTCACATCCTTCTCTAAAGTATATGTGTTCATCCTCCCATCATGAATCACATTTCTGTCATATTGCCATGGTATACCCAACAATAAATGGAATACATCCATGGGAATGACATCACACAAAATCTTATCATTATATCCCCCAATATTGAATTCAACTAAACACTGTTTAGTAACACTCACCTGATGTCCCTTCTGTAGCCATGAAACTTTGTATGGACTCGGGTGATCAGTTGTTTCTAGCTCTAATTTCTCCACCATCTCGGTCGAAACGAGATTGTCTGTACTTCCGCTGTCCACAATGACCTTACACTTCCTGTCCTTGGTCTTGCATGCGGTTCTGAACAGTCATCTTCTCTTAGCTTTATCCTCCACCTCCTTCTCAGGTGTCAAAACGACTTTATGCATTCCAAGCGATCTTCTGCTTTCTGCATCTTCGTTCTCAGCATCACGTCTCTGCGCTTCAGCGATGTGAGCTTCTCCTCCATCTTTCTTCTTCTCTGGACACTCAAATGACCTGTGCCCATTCTTTCCACTTGTGAAACATGTGATCACTCCTCCGCGACCTCTTCCTCTGCCTCTGGTACGAGGAAAGGTATTCACGTCAGCATAATCTCCTCGCTGATCATTTTGTTGTCCTCTCGGCTCAACATATGGTTGCTTCTGCGAGGTTTCACCTCTCTCAATTTTACCCTAAGGTTTCTTCCACTCCTCCTTGGGATTTTGGTATTTATCTTGGGCAACCGCCTTACCTCTAGGATGACTCCTGCCTCGCCCTCACTGACCTTTCTTATGGCTCAGCTTCTCTCAGCTTTTAGAGCCATCTGATAAGCATCCTCTACAATTTAGATAGTTACCATGCTTAATTCATCCTGAATGTCATACCTCATACCATTCAGGTATCTAGCAACCTTCTCATCATCGCTCTCCTGATGACCTGCTCTGATGTTCAACCTATAAAATTCCTCGGTATACTCTTTCACTGACATCAACTTCTATCTCAGGTTCTGCATTCGCCTGAACAGAGTGATTTGATAATCCCTTGGGATGAACTTCACCTTCATCTTCACGATCATCCGATCCCAACTCTTGATCTTCTGCTTGTCTTTGCAGCGTCTATCAGCTTGTAGTTCATCCCACCACAAGGCTGCATGTCCTTTCAATCGAGTGACAACATGTCTGACCTTCTTGTCCTCTTCAATATCCTCATAATCAAAGTAGGTGTCAAGAGCTCTTATCCAATCTAATAGCTCCTCTACATCCAGATTACCTTCGTAGACTGGAATGTCCATATTTGCTTTCGCACCCATTCTGGCGATAACTTTTATCAATCGCTTGGTTGATGCATCTTCTGCTGTGACCTCTTCTTCATGTCCAACATCCTCTTCAACTTCAAAATCGCTAAGATCCCCTACGCCAACTCCGCATCTTTGCGCTGTCTCCATCTCCTCGAGTCTTGCTTGGAGATCTCTCATCTGCCGCTCCATTTCTGGATTTCCTATTGACCTGCCCCTTCTCTGCACCTCCCTATCTTCGGGATCAGGTGACTGTCTCTCTCTTCTGGGTGGCATGGTGACTTCCTCTTCTCTGCTTCATAAAGAAAGGAAAAACTAGCTCTGATACCACTCTAATGGAGAGCCGCACTCCTCAGAGCATGATCACTCTTACCAGGACCTTCTTATCCCCTTGGCCCGAAGAGCGTCAATACTCTTCTATCTCCCAATCGGAATATCTACACCCACAGTTCACTTCCTGCAATCCCCCTTTTCTGCACTCAGAGGATCGGAACTTCGCGGCTTCGCGAGTTCACGGATGCTCCATATACTTTCGAGTCCCGAGACCTGACGTATCAGCCTCGCTGACTTTCTTCCTCCGCTATCGAAACTTCGCTATGTCACGACTTCGCTACTCGTGACACTAACTACTCAGGGTTCCAACTTCCGATACCCGATGTGTCGAAGTGACGAGACTCGCGATTTCTCTTCCTCACTACTTCGCCACTCGCGCAACCGAAAGACTCCTTCCTTGACTCTTGAGGCTCGAGATGCTGAACCCCGATGTTTGTGCCACCTGTCCTCCACTATCACCTGTGGCCCACACTACTTCCACAACTATCAAAATGTCACACCTCGCACTCTCGTGACTTCCATTACGTAAGGTTGGAATCTTACCTCACGAACTCCCGATATGCCGATCCACGAGTAGAATCAACACTCCTCGTGATCCCGATCGACGACTTTTGTACTCCTGAGCTTCGAACCTTTCTCCACTCCCGCACTGTAGTCTTCTTACGCCTGTAAGTTCCAATGATCCACGGTACCTCATGAAATATCCTCAGAGGATTTCGTTCGTCTGGTTCTCTCTTGCCTAGTCCACGAAACGACGAACCGTTCTTCCACAGAACTCGTCACCTTGCGTGCAAACCTGCAACTTTCCCTTCAAGCCTTCCAAGCACGACTTTTCTATATTCCCCTTCGATGAATTCGAAGGCCTATCCTTCCTAAGCTTCTCTCGTAGCTTTCGAGTCCCTTTAGGAAAATCCTTGCATGGGCTCCTTGCGGAAAAATCTTTAAACACGCTAAGTGTTGAAGCCTTTGATCCTATGCACTCCTGCAATAGAAATCCTTCAATCTCTTTTCTCAGAATCGCAACTCTGAGACTTCCTCTAACTTCTCACACCTTGCATGGCTCTGGTGCCAACTTTTCACTTCTGAGAGCTTAGAACAAAATTTTCCTCTATTTGAACCCTTTTGTCGATGCACTCCTTGCGGATGATTCAACTGCACTCCTTACATGAATCTCTGGTTAAGATAGAGAAACAATTGAAACTAACCCCTTGTTCTCACAGACTTCAACTCAACCATGAAATCACATACACAGCATATCAAAGGAAATGTATGATAGAAATAAAACATCTAAGAGCATAATATCACAAATACACAGAGAGTAACACCAAACCATGAAATTGAATTAAGTTCTCTCGATTAATTCAATGCCTGTACATGGGTGTTCTTCATACACTTCTCTGCTTTCCCTTCTCTTTTTGCTCCTGAATGAATAATACAATGTACAAAGGAGGGTGTCTATATCCCTTTTCCCTCTCGAGTTCTAAAGCTATCAAAAATAGAATTAAATGTTCTATCTACTTTACATTAACTATCTTAAATGCCTCAACTACCTAAGGACGAGAGCTATCCGCTCAAGGTCCATTACAATATACAAAGTGTGCTTCATTAAATCCACACATTAATGTTTGGCGCAACAATATCAAGGTGTTTCAAAATTTGTGCTGGCACTGTCTAGCTGTCTTCCGCTCTCGCGCTGGCTTGCTTGATGTGGGCGATGCTCCTGCATCATGGCTCAAGGGAATGACATGGTTGCATGATTTGAATAGACTATTAATATCATTAATATCATTAAGACTATTAATATAATTAAAGAATATTGGTCTTAGAGGGAGACAATAACTACAATAGGAGGTGATATTCCAAGTGATAGAGGAGTTGAGTGGCGAATGAGTGAAGACACCTAGGAAAAGAAGAAGAAAATATGAGCTAGGTCATAAATAAGGAACTGAAAGTATACTAGAAATTTATTGATTTGGAATGTACCTTCCCACCTTTGAGTACATTAATATATTGTGAAGGCGTTATATTCTCAAAGGGTTGATTCCCTCTTGGTCATCTATCTTGTTAATGTATTTTAATTGCAAATTAATTAGTAGTTTGTTAGCTGAGTTCTGACTATGCTCATGTCATTGTCTCATGACTGATGAACTATTTTGTAATTATGTATCATGTTATTTTGGAGCTAAATGAAATGACACCCCCCTTTCAAGTTTTGGTTATTTTACATTATATGTTGATGATGTCTTTTACTATTGTTCATTGTTTGTGATGCTTGATAGCAATAATTCGATTAAATGGTTGTTTCATTCTTTATAACCTAATTTTGGAGTATAAGTCTCTAAGACTAGGTTCTTGAACCAAACCAACTTATCTTTTGTTTCAATTATTTGAACATGGATTAACTTAAGTTTTTCTATGTATGATTCCCACTAAATCTTGCCTCGGCCTTCCAATCCTAACTACTCTATCTTCTACCAATCTTGATGCCATATAGAAGAAGTTTCATGAGAGATACTTTGTGCCAATTTGAAAATGTTTTCTCTAATATAAAACATTGATCACTAGTTCTAAAATTCAACTCAAGAATATATCCCAATCCTTACACTTTCACATTTCCATAAAATTTAATAAATTTATTATATTCTACTAACTTGTAATATATAACTTCATCTCCATTTTCATCTCCATTTGTAATAAATTTATTTTTTAAGTTTCATATTCAATAGGATTAAGAAAAATAATATTTAAATATTTGTCATAAATAAATAAAAAGCTTAATGCACTCTTATCCTCATACATTTTGACTTTTAAATGTTTTGAATTTCATAGGAGGGGTTTTAAATGTTTCTCAATGTCATATGAATGTTAAACCATATTTAAGGTATGTTAAACAATGTTTAAGGTAACCATTCATGTGATTAGAGTGTGCACGCAACCTCTGCGAGGAGAAAGGGTATAGTCTGCGAGGACAGCAAGGGGAGCACGCGAGTCCGTGAGGATAAAGGGTATAGTTTGCAAGGAGAGAAAGGGGAGCACACGAGTCTGTGAGGAAAAAGGTGATAGTCTACGAGCAGAGCAAGGGGAGCATGCTAGTTTGTGAGGAGAAAGGGGATAGTCTACAAGGAGACCAAGGGGAGCACACCAATCTGCGAGGAGAAAGGGGATAGTCTCATGCGAGGAAAACAATGAGGATATAGTCTACGAGGAGCCAGGGAGGAGATAGTCTGCGAGGGATATATAATCTACACGAAATCTGTGGAGCATGCGACCAAGGGGAGTAGTCGAGGGCCCATGCAAGGGTACCAATAATGGTGACTACCCTATAAAAATTAGCATTTGAAGTCTTTACAGGTGAACATTCCAACTTTATTGATTCATTGTTAATACCCTATAGTATATTATAGGTTTTCTTACATGTGTTGCCTCCATCATTGCAACTATTTTCTCTTTGTTTTCCTATTTTAGTTCACCCTTTCTTAAAATAGGTTGTTCAACTTTTGTAAAATGCATGACAAACCCCAACCTAATTTCCCATCGCTCACAACTTTCATATGGTGTAGATCTAGGTACTTTTTACAACCATAGTTGATGCTTTTCAATAACTCTCATGTTCTTCCTTACCATTGCAATAACGCTACTAGTAACCCATTTGTTATCACAACTTGTGGAAAACACCATGTGTGTATCACTTTCCGCCATAAACGCATTCCTTTGCCTTGCAAGTAGTTTTTGTGGTTTTTCAAACCTAGGTTTGGTCCTTTGTTTATTTTTTTTTGTGATTCTTAATAGATCTTTGGGATCGTGGTGCATCTCCTTTATCTCTTTGGACTTGTATCATCCAAGCCTCTTGCCCCTCATCTTCCACCCCTCTTCATACTCTTGACCTCCTTTTCATCCTATTCAAACTACTTTTTCCCCTCGACCTAATTTTCATCCTCTTGGTCCTTCATTTGGCCCTGCAATATCTCTACTACCTCTTATCACCCCTTCTTATCCTCTCAATCCTCCTCTTGGCCTCTCATTTTTACTTAAAAATCTTATTCCTCCTTTTTGGCCTCTTGGCCTACCTTCGACTCCTTATGGCCCTACTCCTTTTCCCTTCTCATAGTAGTCTTTTTGTTGGTACATTCCTAGTGCTCTTATGCTCTTGTTTATTATTTGGCTAGAGTGAGGCTTGTCTTTCTTGTATCATCTAATTGCCTCAAGTGTAGCGTGCTTCATCAATGTTATGTTTGTTTGAATGAAGCGACATATATTCGTTGTTTTCTTTTCCTCTAAAGGGTGGAAGGTGAGGAAACCCATTAGTTTTTGTAGTTGTATGGATTGAAAAGAACCCTATTAGTCATCTAGTTTCTAGTTCTCTTTTTTGTTCTTCAATGGGTTACTAACATCACAACGAAATTCCTCATCCTTTTTCCATTCGATGCATATTGTATCCTCATTTTCCCTAATGCATTCCTTTGATTAAATATAACATGGAAATAGTTTGGAGGTTACTTAAGAAGTATATCTACAAAATATCTCAATAGTCATTATCAACACTCTATGTCAACTTGCCAACTAGAAGTTAGTGTAGGTATGATTCACAACTTATCTTTATTTCATATTTTCTACATGGTTTCTTTGCCACCATATGCTTGTTAGTTGAATTTTGATTGAACAATTGGTTGATTAGATTTATCCATTTTTTTGTTTTTTTTGCTTGTTGTTGCTCTTAGACCTTTAGATTGCTTGAAGATATTCTTGATTTCTCGTTCCTTTTTCTTGCTTCGTTTTATTTTTCTTACTTGTGTGCTTATCCTAAACCCCTTCACTATCTATAGTATGTTTCTCTTTTCATGGTATATCCTAACCTTTTGTGATACTTTTTACCTCCCAAACATGCACTTCAAATGTTAAAAAGTCCTTTGAGAAAGTTCACTTCTAGGGGTGTTACACCTCAAAATTACTCACTACAATGATGACCTATTGTCGTCATCGTCAGTGTTGAAAGTGATGCATATTGGTCATAAGTGTTGCAAACATCATTATGTTATCTTTCCTATTTCATCTCTCTAACGACATCCGAAGGACACTTAAAACACCTCAAAGACTAGTTTTGAAGAGGAGAAATAAGTTGACAAGGAGTACAAGTCTTTTTCCACTGAGGAAACCACTCAAAAATGAATTTTTCAAGGAAACCCTCCCCTATACATTGTCAGGGAGTGTCAACGCTCCCTGGTCTTCTCTGCGGGAGTGATGCAACACTCTGTTCCCCATTTTGGGGGAGCGCTACCCTTTTTGAGTGAATTTGGGTTTGTTGAGACAAATAAGGGAAGAATCCCCTCAATCTATAAAGGTGGTTGGATTCAAATAGGAGGTCAAGGCATGATCTTAGGAAAGATCCTCATTAGTCACATTTTATTTCCTTGCCTTGAAGTCACTCTTTGTCTTTGTTGATTCAGAGTTAACTTGTTTTTTTATTCTCATTTATCTGACTGAGTAGAATCCTTTGTGAGGAGATTCGAAGGTCTATACACCATTCCATTTGACCTTTGAGGTCAATTTTCCAACATTTCTCTTTTGTTTGAGATTTTTGGTTCTTGTTTGCAAATTTAGTTATCTTTGTCTTTCTTGTTTAATCATGACAAGAGTGTGTTTTTGTTTATGTAAAGTTTTCTTCTAATTGTTTAATCCTGAAGTCTGATTGACATTAGAAGTTTTACATCTTATTATCATTCACATATAAGAAAACAAACATATTTTAGTGATTGGTTTGGATATTAGAAGGCATTTCTTAAATTTTTAGCATTACATTGGATTTGATTGAGAAACAATTGTATAAGGATGTTGCATCTTATTGTTTGATAGTGAAAATAACATCCTCTCTTTCCCTTAAATAGGCATTCATCAAAAGATAAGACTGTGTATCATTTTCTTGTGCATTTTTTTGGAATTGAGTCATAATACCATCAATTTCACTTTCATACACCCTTGAGTAAAGAACAACTATAAAATTATCACTAATTAAAATTGATCTAGAACATTTTTGTTTTTAGAATCTTCCACCAACATTAGACTAGGAATAGTACTTTGGATTAGGTTGTGAGCACAACTCTCCAAAGTTTTTCAAAAAAAACATTAACATCTTGTGATAGGGAGAGCAAATCTAATTGTCATATAGGCTTTCTAGGATCCCCCTCTCACACAGGGGTTATGCACAAAATTGCGTTTGGGAGAGCTACAGAGATTATCCCTCCATGGTTTAACTGTTCGTAGTAGTCGAATCGTATATTGGGGGTCACTTGAGGGTATACCCATGATTATGTGTGGGAGCCTCTCGAGTTGATTTCAAACTTGTTATCCTGCCCACACATTCGGATTGGACTGTTGAATGTACCCTCCCAAGGGTTGACTACGAGTTGGTGTCCTTAGTATCCATAATATTTAGGTACTGACACAAGGTGACGATGAAGGGAAGTCTTTTTTGTACCTGGAACAAACAGTGGTCAAGCTCACTCAGGCTCCTTGGAGGGTAAATCAACAATTACTTTGTGGAAGCTTGCACCAAGGTGTAAGTTTGTTAAGCAGGTTGCCATCGTAATTGTTCCACCATATCCTAGCCCCTTCTTGACTTGATCACGCGATGTTGGATTTCATCACCAACTAGTAAGGTCATCGAGAGAAGGTTTTCTTTGTTTGGTTTTGATTCCTATATTTTATTAGCATATGTTGTTTATTTTCATTAGTTGGCCCTAGATTTTTAGCGTGTGTTGTTATTCTTCAAAATTGAGCCTGTAGATGATAAAGGTATTCGTCAATCATGTAGGATGCAAGGGATTCCTCTGAAAGGATACCAACCCTTACCTCCTAACCCTCCAGAAGACAACTACCGTGGAGAGGTAGAAAATCAATATGACATTGGGAGTGTTGTTTCTCCTTCGTTAGACAATATAGAAGGCACCTTGGTTACGATTGTGAATCCCACTCGTCACACTACATCTATGTCTTCAAGCCCTATCAAACCACTTTTGCTTCGTTTAGACTCCCTTGGGAACATCATAGATGAAGAGGTCCCACAATTACCTGAGAGATCATTTACCGAAACATATATGGGATCCACAGAACCAATCTTTTGTGATGAGTATAGGACTCATATTCATCCTACCACTGCAGTAGATACAAATCCCACATTTGCTCATTCTGTATGGAGGACTTCATTAGGACGAGATCTCTATGAGAATTTTGAATCCATTCGATAACCCTTTAATCCTCATGACCCTCCTATTGAAACGGGGCCATCCGGTAAAACTATGGATCACCCCATAGATCAGGTCATTAACCCTAATGTTACATTAGCACAAGCCCATCCTAATTCTATACTCATCACCTCTACTCATTCCCAAGGCACTTCGATCCCTACCCCCACTTTTACAAACTTTCACTCTACAGCTCCACATGTTCCGCACGATCTTGTTGGGACATATTTGCACAAGAGAATGCAGATCCTTTCCAACCAAATACAACAGAATGGAGGGAAACCACCATCTAGCAGACCTATCTCTCCTGGAATACCACCATTCAATGGCAGGCCTACCCGTCCCAGGGGATATCCCCCTTTTCATGTGCCTCCCGAAGGGAAACCTCCCATTTTAAGTCATACCCCAGTCGTTAATCCACCGCTGGCAGGGGGGAATCCTTCGTTTGTTGGAAACCCTTAACAATCTCAGGGAGTATCTTTAGGAGGCACGTTTACGCAACTCCATGTTGGGGGGCACTGTTGATGGGCGAAAATGACCATCCGTCAACTAAGAGAGTGGAACCGGTCCGGGGTTGTCTAATAACCCAAGCCATTTGGGATGAACCACCCTGATGGGCTTAGCGGCTCCGTTAGTCGATCTAAGGTCCTAAGAAAACAAAAATAAAACTAATCTAAACTAACTAATCTAACTAAAACTAAATAAAACAAACTAAACTAACTAATAATAAATAAAACTAACTAATAAACTAATCTAACAAACTAACTAAAACTAATTATTAAAACAAACTAATCTAATCTAACAATCTACTAACTACTACTATACTAACTACTAACTGAAATATAACTTATTCACAAAATGTACAATATCTACAATTCACAGATTTAAATAAAACCTGAAAAAACTCATTTATATTCCGCCCTAAAACAACAAAAGATATTTTTGTTGATTTTATGATTTTACGAATAAGAAATAAAACAAAACTAACTAAACTAAACACTAATATACTAATTCTAACTATAATTCTAACTAAAATACTAATAAATATACTAAACAAATAAACAACAAACTGACCTGGAAACGCTCCAGGTTTGTCCTGTGTATGATGATCTTCTAAGCTAATCCGAGGGAGGAAACCCGCACCGAATAATCCAGAAGCTTCTCGTAAACGATAGTTGCAGTGCTCTTCAAGTTTGTTTACAGGACAAACAAGACATAAAAATCACAACGATCATATAATATATAAATCTTAACAATTAGGTAAACCTGTATGTAAAGACTTATACAAAATAATTCAATTGAGGAAGAAGAGAAATTTGTCATTCATAAACTGAATCAAGTAATTGTTGTGTTTTTAAATGTTGAAAGAAATCAGACATGGATTATATTAATTAAATCATATCACTTTGCGAAAAACTAAGATAGCTAAAGTAGTCATTAATCGAATGCAAATGGATAAGCATAAACATGAAAGAAAAGATTGATATTATGAAAAGCAAAAGTTGTAGTAGAACATCAACTTTTGTCTCTGTTTGCATTAGAAATCCATATCCTGGTTCTCCCACGAATGAGGTTGATCCTTATTACAAAAAATAATAAGTATTTATAAGTTTTTCCAGGGTAAAACCTCCCTGTGGAATTTATCAAACTGTTTACATAAATCTGGGAAGATCTCCCAAAGTTTAACTAAACTAGGAAACTACAATAAAACTAAACACACTAATATCCTCTAGACTGTCCATCAAATCCCATGCAATTCAAATTCACCTGAAAAGGACCAAAAATGAACAAGTTAGAATGATATTTTATTCATATAATAATAAAAATCTAATTCTATAGACCTAGCTACAGAATCTTCTGATTTTGTAGCTAGTCTAAATGAGACACAGAATCAACATTGAAATTAATTTAAAATCTTTTAAAGAATTCCATTTAATTGATATCCAATAGCCATTTGAAAATGAATTATTTAATTTGAGTTTGTTATACCATTCGAAATCAAACAGGATCCAAATCAATTAAGTGACTATAGAGATAGGCATACTCTATTTTGTTTGTTACCTACAAAGTCGGGTGACAAAATCATATGGAACAATGCTGTAATCGTTTCACAACGAATCGAATCCAACAATTGTGAAATCATTTTGATATTCAATTGAATACGATATGATCAAAACAAATCATAAGTAATGGTTAAACAGGAGATACGATCGAATCAAAATCATTTTCCAATCGTTATAGCTGTAACGATATAGGAAATGATTTAAACCATAAGTGAATTAAACCCACACTGGCGTGTAACTGTCCAAAAATGAAATCGTAACAGGATCAATCAATTAATAACAGAGTTCATAATAGATGCCCGATCGTTGGTTATTACATAGTGGGTAAACGAGATCTACTGTCTTTGATCAAAATCGTTCCAATCAAACAAATTATAACCGGGTTTGACCAATTCACTTTACAAATTTAAAATCAAATAGAGTATTCATTTACGATACAAATCTGACTCATGTAAATGATCGAACTAAAAACAATCCAATCAAACGCATCAATCTGCTGGGGTTTAGCATAGGTATCATGAATTGAAACTGTTCCATGATTCGTGCATGAACGTTATTCACACAGACTTGAATGAGCGTATTGTTTTTTACAAAAATAGGATCATTTTTCCCAACTTAGAAATGATCAAATTTAGAATATTATATGACACAGCATCATAACAACCAAATTTATTGAAATCGTTAACCAGTTACAGCATACGAATCATAACGAAATCAAATCCAACATGATCATATTCTAAATTGAGTATGAAAATCTTCTTGCTCAGGGCAGATACAAAACAAATTCATTTGAAAGCACATGATCAGTTTCATTAACTTAATCAGGAAAACCAACAAATCAAATCCAAATGAAAACAATTAAAATCTAATAAAAATATTTTGATGGCTATACTGGGAATGATCAACTCGTATATTTAAAACAAAATTCCATCTATTTTAGCACAGCAACACAATGAACACATTATGAAATATAAACAGAGCTATTTGAAATATAATAGAGCTATTTGAACACCAAATTTCAATCACGATATTACTCAGGGTCACTCACAAAATAAAACGATATCAAAATCATACCTGTACAGCGACGAGACGGCTTGATCATGCCAATTTGGAATTGATAACTGCCATAGCTGATTCAACATTTTTGAAAAGGATGGACCCTGTCTTCTTCTGCTTCTTATCAGCTGCTTGGAGTTGGTCTCGTTGGCTGGTCAATACCTCAATTCGACTTTCTAGTGATTGAATTTCGATTGGAGTATGGGGACATCAATGTAGTATCGTTCCAACCATAAATCACATTGTTCACANAAAAAAGCAGGCGAGGGTTTGGACACATGGCTGAGGGTTTCGTTAGGCAACTCAATACCAGGGTAGCTAGGATTGTTTCTTAGGCAGGGGGGAAGATTCGACACGAAATCTTAAGGTGGTTCGGGGAAAAAACCCTACGAGTAGGGATACTCGTTGGCTAAGAAACATTCAACGTCAGAATCAGAATCCTCACTTAGGACGATAGGTTTTGACTCGGCAGAGGGTTTAGGTTTGTTCCTGGCCATTCTTGAAATGAGCCGAGCATTCCTTTTTCCTTTGGCATTAGCCGTAGGGTTTGCCTTGGGATTTTTGCTTGTAGGCTTCTTAATAGTCTTGGGCTTCTCAGTTCCAACGTTTGGTAAGTCTATAGGAGGGTAGGCCGAAGGCTTAGGAGCAGGCAATAGGATATGGTAGGGCACGAGTGGCTGCACATAGGTTTCACTTACCACAGGTTTGTCCACCTTGACAGGGTTTGTGTCATCAAAACCATTCCAAGCTATGAAAGCTCGCCAACTATCACCATGCAAACCCAAATGATAAATGATGATGAGTTTAATGAGTCCATGGTGGAACAGGCTACTGTCAGCCTTCTGCCTTTTAAACTTTTTCGACATTTTATATAAACTACGATGAAAGTAAAAGGGCATATTCAATGAGTATCCCATAAAAATCATTAACAAACACAGGTGGTAGAGGAAAACAAGTCTGTATCGACCTTCACAGGTCATGAACTGTTTGACTATCATCAAAGTATTGTGCCATCATGGTTTAAGTGTAGAGATGGGCACACCTCTGTCACAAGAGGTGACTTTGCGTCAAAGGAACAATAGTGTCCATGGCACTTCCTTGACCTTACAATTCTTAAACCAACGCTGTCCCGAGGCAGGTAGATTTGTAGCAGAGCTGATAAACTTCTCATCGATCTCCAACTGTATGTCACCCACCTTGTATCTATAGCCATCGAAGGTCATGGAAAACTGTTGTGCTACAGCTAGATTAAAACCCTCAAATCGTTGTATAAAGGCGAGCCAACAATTCTCTTCTAGGTCTTTGTGGGTATTGTCAAACATTAACAGAGCTTGGTTGTTGTTTGGCTCGATTCGCACGACTGGTGCCCTGGCACCGAGCACATGGTAAGATGAGGGTTTGGATCACAACCACACAGGAGCAGAGCTATCCGAGCTAACAGAAGTGAACGTGCATAAGGATAGGCATAAATGCCAGCGTGTGAAGGTGGTGGAGTTTATCTCTGCCATGCAAAATAGTAATTGCCAAAGTACAATCGTCGATTTACATATCTGTTTAATCCATTATAGCAATTCAATGATCAAGTCATATCACTTGGCCGACTAATGAATCAAATGGCAAGTGTATAAACCAACGCGCAAAATCAACGTTATGCCAAAGTTTTTTACCCACCAACATTCAAATTGAAATCAATGCCCAATGTTTAACCATGGGCGAATGTGTTTTTATAATCACCATACCAATAGTTACGAAAACATTTACATAGGGATTATATCAAAAAACATATATAACATAGAATTTAATCATAACCCCTATGCATTTTCATGAAACCAAAGGTCAAGTAGGTTGAATAAAATGCAATTTCAAATGCCAATACGTTACAAACTCAATGAAACCAAGTCACTCAATCAATACAAAAATGTACAATGAGTATAGTTCGAAGGTTTTGCGAGTAGCATAACGATAAGTAAAAAGTAAGTGCAATATGCATATTGACAGGAAGGATCATGACAGTTCAAATAATGACTTGAATGCGACTTCGAAAGATGAATTTTTTCACGCTTACAGTCGTGAAAACAAAACGAAAATAAGCATGCAAAGGCGCAAAGAATAAAAGTGTCGTTCATTTGAAAAATTGCGACGAAAAAAATGATGTTTGTAAAACATTGGGGTAGGCAGGTTATAAGACAATGGAAAAATGTGATTTGGCTGCCAATAATGGCGACACACTGGTAGAAGCAGTTATCTGTGTCAAAAGAAACAAATTTAGATTAGGACAACAAAGAAAATTTCAACTCAAAAATAACAACCAGAAAATCGTATAAACATCAGTATTAACCAATCATTCCAGTAGTGTTTCAAAAGATGAAAACTGATAACAATATTAAGATCAGTAAGTCACGATATTAAAGATAAAATCTTCGATACTATTGGCATAGCCACTGCTACTAGCAGGCGTCCATAGCCTCGACAGGGTTGCCATTTAACCTACTCTGATATCTGTATCCTGTTAAGAAGTTCTAGATCAGAATAAAGGACATTAAAGAGGTTTCTTTTTTGCAAATTTGCATATACCCGACATTGCTTCACTACCAACGGGCCTGTTTAGTACCCCGACGAGGTTGTCTTGGCGCCATGCATGCATTTACCTGCTGCCAGTAGACCTGTTCAGCATCCCGATGGGTTTACAAGCACTTCCCATAGCTCTTATTAATAATTTTTTGTTTTGTTTTTTCATAGATATATATTTGAGCAGGGTGACGCTGAAAATCATGATTCTTCATATTTTTTAGAACTCATCAACATTTTTTATAACTGTCCTTTATTTAGATTCAGAGATGTTTTATTTACAAAAACAACTTCCTAAGACAGGGAGACATCTTCTGAGTCATTCCTTTACGGAAAAGGGACAGCGTAAAAAGATAATAGATGATCATGATGAACTTTACTTTGGGATCAAAATCAGTAGACTTCTTTCAAACAACATACTTTTCCAACACAGATATAAATTTCAGCAATGTATCATTGATGTTTCTACAAATTTTTCAGAAGTCATTTCAGAGAAGGAATTTTCTGTTTTCTTTATTTGAATAGCTCAGTAATGTAGGTATGTGTATTTACAAAAGCAAAAACTGGTAATCATAAGGGAGAAATCAAAACACACCAGTGAAGAAAAAATTGGAAAGCAAAGAAATCCAAACAACAAAAACAAAAAACAAATATACACAGAAGCTACATCTAAAAACCTCATGCAACAATCCCCTAGGAAACTGAAAGAAAGTAGGAAAATCCTGGATGATGGGAAAGAAGTCCTACTCATGGTACCTTGGGTCTGGGTTGATTTAGATTTATTTATCTCTTTACTTTCCATTTAATATTTTCATGATGATACTGTGTTTTTGAAAATAAACATTCAACTAGAATTAAAGAGAAAAAGGATCAAGGGGACTTCCCTAACAACAGTCGTATTATGGTTCTCGTGGTGCGCCCACTTGCATGCATGACTTCATTATTACAAAGAGAAATAGTGAGAAATAAAACTACAAGAAAACCTATTCCTAAACCTACCCTGACTATTAAATAAACCAGAATACTACATGAAGTCATGTTTCCAATGTAGCCATCGGAGTAACTCTAACCCTGTAATGGAAACAAGATCAAATATTATAAAAGAGAATGGTAATATATCAACAAATGACAGACACATATCACGCTTACCATCATAATCAACATCTAGAAAC
>SNQJ01S0026961.1:22374-62303 GCA_010110895.2 Picea sitchensis
TCATAAATTTCAAAAGCATCTAGAAACTCATCTACAAATTGAAACCAATCAAAAATGTGACATGCTGGAAAGGATTCAAACCAATGTTTGATCCGACCTCCAAAAGTAAAAGCGAACAGTCTGCATAAAACTCCTAAATCTAAGATGTCATGTTTGATGCACTTGCACCCAAAATTGTTAAGGTGGTCTTTAGCAGATGTATTTCCTTCACCATCAAAGGTGAGTTTGGACAAGCGAGAGACTGTCTTGTTGGGAACATCGGGTAATGAGAAGTTGAAAGCATGTTCCAACACAGTGATTTGGGGAGCCATGAGGGAAATTGAATAAATTTGAAATAAAATCTCCTACAAGGCCACCCTGTCATTCAGGTCCTCCTTCTAGCGCCATTTGTTGACGGGCGAAAATGATTGTCCATCAACTGAGAGAGTGGAACCGGTCTGGAGTTGTCTAATAACCCAATCCATTTGGGATGAACCACCCTGACGGGTTTAGCGGCTCCGTTAGCCGATCTAAGGTCCTAAGAAAACAAAAAGAAAACTAATCTAAACTAACTAATCTAACTAAAACTAAATAAAACAAACTAAACTAACTAATAATAAATAAAACTAACTAATAAACTAATCTAACAAACTAACTAAAACTAATTATTAAAACAAACTAATCTAATCTAACAATCTACTAACTACTACTATACTAACTACTAACTGAAATATAACGTATTCACAAAATGTACAATATCTACAATTCACAGATTTAAATAAAACCTGAAAAAACTCGTTTATATTCTGCCCTAAGACAGCAAAAGATATTTTTGTTGATTTTATGATTTTACGAATAAGAAATAAAACAAAACTAACTAAGCTAAACACTAATATACTAATTCTAACTATAATTCTAACTAAAATACTAATAAATATACTAAACAAATAAACAACAAACTGACCTGGAAACACTCCAGGTTTGTCCTGTGTATGATGATATTCTAAGTTGATCAGAGGGATGAAACCCACACCGAATAATCCAGAAGCTTCTCGTAAACGATAGCTTCAGTGCTCTTGAAGTTTGTTTACAGGACAAACAAGACATAAAAATCACAACGATCATATAATTTATAAATCTTAACAATTAGGTAAACCTGTATGCAAAGACTTATACAAAATAATTCAATTGATGAAGAAGACTAAGATAGACATGGACATTAGACATTAGACATGGTAATTTCTGTGTTTTTAAATGTTGAAAAAAATTAGACATGGATTATATTAATTAAATCATATCACTTTGCAAAAGACTAAGATAGCTACAATAGTCATTAATCGAATGCAAATGGATAAGCATAAACATGAAACAAAAGATTGATATTATGAAAAGTGAAAGTTGTAGCAGAACATCAACTTCTGTCTCTGTTTGCATTAGAAATCCATATCCTGGTTCTTCCATGAATGAGGATGATCCTTATTACAAAAAATAATAAGTATTTATAAGTTTTTCCACAGGGTAAAACCTCCCTGTGGAAGTTATCAAACTGTTTACATAAATATGGGAAGATCTCCCAAAGTTTAACTAAACTAGGAAACTACAATAAAACTAAACACACTAATATCCTCTAGACTGTCCATCAAATCCCATGCAAGTCGAATTCACCTGAAAAGGACAAAAAATGAACAAGTTAGAATGATATTTTATTGATATAATAATAAAAATCTAATTCTATAGACCTAGCTACAGAATCTTCTAATTCTGTAGCTAGTCTAAATGAGACACAGAATCAACATTGAAATTAATTGAAAATCTTTTAAAGAATTCCATTTAATTGATATCCAATAGCCATTTGAAAACGAATTATTTAATTTGAGTTTGTTATACCATTCGAAATCAAAAAGGATCCAAATCAATTAAGTGACTACAGAGATAGGCATACTCTGTTTTGTTTGTTACCTACAAAGTCGGGTGAAAAAATCATATGGAACAACACTGTAATCGTTTCACAACGAATCAAATCCAACAGTTGTGAAATCGTTTTGATATTCAATTGAAAACGATATGATCAAAACAAATCATAAGTAATGGTTAAATAGGAGATACGATCGAATCAAAATCATTTTCCAATCATTATAGTTGTAACGATATAGAAAACGATTTAAACCATAAGTGAATTAAACCCACACTGGCGTGTAACTGTCCAAAAACAAAATCGTAACAGGATCAATCAATTAATAACAGAGTTCATAACAGATGCTCGATCGTTGGTTATTTCATACTGGGTAAATGAGATCTACTATCTTTGATCAAAATCATTCCAATCAAACAAATTATACACGGGTTTGACCAATTCGTTTTACAAATTTAAAATCAAATAGAGCATTCATTTACGATACAAATCTGACTCATGGAAATGATCGAACTAACAACAATCCAATCAAACGCATCAATCGGATGGGGTTTAGCATAGGTATCATGAATTGAAACTATTCCACGATTCGTGCATGAATGCTATTCGCACAGACTTGAATGAGTGTATTGTTTTTTACAAAAACAGGATCATTTTTCCCAACTTAGAAATGATCAAATTTAGAACATTATATGACACAACATCATAACAACCAAATTTATTGAAATCGTTAACCAGTTACAGCATACGAATCATAACGAAATCAAATCCAACATGATCATATTCTAAATTGAGTATGAAAATCTTCTTGCTCAGGGCAGATGCCAAACGAATTCATTTGAAAGCACATGATCAGTTTCGTTAACTTAATCGGGCAAACCAACAAATCAAATCCAAACGAAAACAATTTAAATCTAATAAAAAAAATTCGATGGCTATACTGGGAATGATCAACTCATATATTTAAAATGAAATTCCATCTATTTTAGCACAGCAACACAATGAACACATTATGAAATATAAACAGAGCTATTCGAAATATAATAGAGCTATTTGAACACTGAATTTCAATCACTATATTACTCAGGGTCACTCACAAAATAAAACGATATCAAAATCATACCTGTACAGCGACGAGACGGCTTGATCATGCCAATTTGGAATTGATAAATGTCGTAGCTGATTCAACATTTTCGAAAAGGATGGAGCCTGTCGTCTTCTGCTTCTTATCAGCTACTTGGAGTTGGTCTCGTTGGCTGATCAATACCTCAATTCGACTTTCTAGTGATTGAATTTTTTATTGGAGTATGGGGACATCAATGTAGTATCGTTCCAACCATAAATCGCATTGTTCACAAGATGACTTTGTGGGGTTTAAAAAAGAAGGCAAGGGTTTGGACACATGGATGAGGGTTTAGTTAGGGAACTCAATACCAGGGTAGCTAGGTTCACTTCTTAGGAAGGGGGGAAGATTCGACACGAAATCGTAAGGTGGTTTGGGGCACAAATCCTGTGAGTAGGGATACTCGTTGGCTAAGAAACGTTCAATGTCAGAATCGGAATCGTCACTTAGGACGATAGGTTTTGACTCAGCAGAGGGTTTAGGTTTGTTCCTGGCCATTCTTGAAATGAGCCGGGCATTCCTTTTTCCTTTGGCATTAGTTGTAGGGTTTTCCTTGGTATTTTTGCTTGTAGGCTTCTTAATAGTCTTGGGCTTCTCAGTTCCAACGTTTGGTAAATCGATAGGAGGGTAGGCCGAAGGCTTACGAGTAGGCAATAGGATATGGTAGGGCACGGGTGGCTGCACATAGGTTTCACTTACCACAGGTTTGTCCACCTGGACAGGGTTTGTGTCATCAAAACCATTCTGAGCTATGAAATCTCTCCAACTATCACCGTGCAAACCCAAATGATAAACGGTGATGAGTTTAATGAGTCCATGGTGGAACAGGCTGTTGTCAGCCTTCTGCCTTTTAAACTTTTTGGACATTTTATATAAACTACGATGAAATTAAAAGGGCATATTCAACGAGTATCCCATAAAAGTCATTAACAAATGCAGGTGGTAGAGGAAAACAAGTCTGTATCGACCTTCACAAGTCACGAACTATTTGAATATCATCAAAGTAACGTGCCATCGTGGTTTAAGTGCAGAGATGGGCACACCTCTGTCACAAGAGGTGACTTTGCGTGAGAGGAACAACAGTGTCCATGGCACTTCCTCGACCTTACAATTCTTAAACCAATGTTGTCCCGAGGCAGGTAGATCTGTAGCAGAGATGATAAACTTCTCATCGATCTACAATTGTATGTTGCCCACCTTTTCTCTACAACCATCGAAGGTCATGGAAAACTGTCGTGCTACAACTAGATTAAAACCCTCAAATCGTTGTATAAAGACGAGCCAACAGTTCTCTTCTAGGTCTTTGTGGGCATTTTCAAACATTAACAGAGCTTGGTTGTCATTTGGCTCGATTTGCACGACTTCTGCCATGGAGATGAGCACATGGTAAGCCGAGGGTTTGGATCACAACCACACAGGAGCAGAGCTATCCGAGCTAATAGAAGTGAACGGGCATAAGGATAGGCATAAATGCCAGCGTGCGAAGGTGGTGGAGTTTATCTTTGCCATGCAAAATAGTAATTGCCAAAGTACAACTGTCGATTTACATATCTGTTTAATGGCCAAAGTACTAATGAATCAAATGGAAAGTGTATAAACCAACGCGCAAAATCAACATTTTTCCAAAGTTTTTTAACCACCAACATTCAAATTGAAATCAATGCCCAATGTTTAAGCATGCGCGGATGTGTTTTTATAATCACCATACCAATAGTTACGAAAACATTTACATAGGGATTATATAAAAAAACATATATAGCATAGAATTTAATCATAACCCCTATGCATTTTCATGAAACCAAAGGTCAAGTAGGTTGAATAAAATTCAATTTCAAATGCTAATGCGTTACAAACTCAATGAAACCAAGTCACTCAATCAATACAAAAATGTACAATGAGTATAGTTCGAAGGTTTTTCCAGTAGCATAACGATAAGTAAAAAGTAAGTGCAATATGCATATTGATAGGAAGGATCTTGACAATTCAAATAATGACTTGAATGCGACTTCGAAAGACGAATGTTTTCACGCTTATAGTCATGAAAACAAAACGAAAATAAGCATGCAAAGGCACAAAGAATAAAAGTGTCGTTCATTTGAAAAATTGCGACGAAATAAATGATCTTTGCAAAACATTGGGGTAGGCAGCTTATAAGACAATGGAAAAATGTGATTTGGCTGCCAACAGGCACTCATATCATAACCCACAAGGAAGAGTACCAAATCATGTTCCTTGCAGACCATCTTATGGACAACCTTATTCAGGCGTCCCAAACACCACCTGGAGTCCTGAAGGACAACAAACTTATCCTTCCCAAGGGTCTAATGTTTATCCTCCCCATCGGCCTATTGTGTATCCGCCTCTAGGATCGATTTCTTATCCTCCTCAAGGGAAAAATGTTTATTCTCCTTATGGGCAAGCAAATCACCCAGCTTTTAATGCTCAAAACCCACTGGGTTATCCTCCCTATGCAAATGTTTCTCAGCTATCATTGAATCCTTCTTATCCTGGTCAAAAACAGTTGTATGTAGGAGGACCTACTGGTTACACTTATTCACCTAACCCAATTCACGGTCCTACTGGTGTCCCTATTTCACACCAGTATCACCCTTAGTTTAACCGACAACTACTATTTCTTGCGACTCTGGATCTCCCATACTTATCTCAGTTGACCAATGATCCTATACAACACTACCCTTTTTGGCCAGTGATTCCTGCTAAACTACCTTATGATATCCCAAAATTTGATGGAAAACCTGGAGAAGATCTGAATAACCATGTGATTACCTTCCATTTTTTATGTTCATCAAACTCCTTAATGGAGAATTCTATCCGTTTGCATCTTTTTCGGTGAAATATCACAGGCTCAATTGCCAAGTGGTACATTGAACTACCACATGGTTCTTTCCAATATTTCAACTCCCTTGCCATCTCCTTTCTGACGCACTTTCAACTACCCATTCGATATGAGACGAGTACTGAACTCTTGACTTCCCTTCCTTAGACTGACTCCATGCATATCTCTGATCATATTCATGAGTCGAGACGACGATGAAGGTTGATTAAAGTGATCATTCCTAACCAGTTATTGGAAGAATGGTTTTCTAAATCACTTTTACTCCTGATTTCTCGTGATGTCTCCATTGGTGGTGTAGTCACCGAGGAAGAAGCCATTGCTCGGGCTCAATACTTAGATTCAGTTTATTCCCAATCTGGTACTTTGTATGGGTTGATCTCAAATGCTACACGTGCCACTACCCGTCCATCAAAACCATCATCCACGTCACATGCGGATGAAGTTATCGGCTTCATCAAAACCCAATATGTTTCCCAGTCGATTGGAACTACAAATCGATTTGCTTCGGCACTTACTCCCAGTTTGACTGCACTCTCCTCTACCTCCCTCCAAACTCAGATCTCTGAGGTGAATGAGGTTCAATCTGCCCCTTCACAACAATCCAAAGGTAAAAATAAGGGAACAAATAAACCAAAAAATAATAATAACAATGAACAACCGAAAAATCAAACTCAAACACCTGCTACCGAAAAGAAACCACAATAGAAAATGAAATTCCCATGTATCATTTGTGGTGACCATAACTACACTCGAGACTATCCAGATCACGATGAAGTGGCCAAATGTTCCTATGGAAATTCACAACCCGCCGTGATTACTCAGCCTTTTCAACAACAACAATCCATGGTTTCTCAAACACCCTCTCCTGGGGGAAGTTCTAGTCATCCTCATGATGAGGCCTCGATAAGTGTCCATATTTATATGTTTAATGGAATTAATCTGACCACTCGCTCTAAGACATACGACATGCCAGCTAAACCTGACAAAGCCAAGGTCACTAACGGTTCTTTACCGGATCCATCACCATCCTCCATTAGTCCTCCATATGTTATTCCTCCATCTAGACCACTTCAGATAGAAAAACCTTCGTTCGAATCTATTTTACACCCTCTTAAGAGCACTATCCGTAAATCTACTTTTAATCCTAGTTCACGTGCCGCCCAAAACTACAACATTGTTTGAAGATTTGGCTCAGGCGTCATGTGCTATGTCTGCGTTATAAGTTATACAACACTTCCCAAGTCAACGTAGAATGATCTTGGTTGATATTGGGGTTGTTGATCCTGATTCGTCCAACAATATCATGTTTAACCTAGACAATTATACATCTTGATTCTCCCATTAACTTACTTTCCAAATTGATGTTGTTGTTCACAATCAAAAAATTCACCGAACCATCTTGGATGAGGGAGCCTCTACTTGTGTCATGTCTTTAGCATGTTCAAAAGGTTTAAAATCACCCACACTTAACAAATCCCCAACGGTGCTACGTTCATTCGATGGGCGAGGTTTTCATCCCCATGGGTTTTTATATTCCCTGTCCATCCAGTTGGGTGGAAAAACCATCACTATTGATGTCAAGGTGGTCGATGCTTCCCTCTATTACAACCTGTTACATGGAAAAAAAAAATTGTATGCTATGACTTACGTTGCTTCGTCGGTATTTCGATGTGTACAATTTCCTCATCAGGGAAAAATTGTCACGCAAAATTGTCACTATCGATCAGTTAGATTTTTGTACACCTGACGCTCAGACTCCTGCTACCAACAATATTCCATTCTTGGGAGATCACAAGATCATGTATGAAAGTGTTGGTGTTGGCTTGCTGAAATATTCTAGTCTTATGGGTACTTTACCTACACTACTTCCACCAAATACACATCATATTTCCACTGTTGATATGATTTCAACCACGACTTATCAATCTTTGGAATCATCTGATCGTTTGATTGTACCTATTCCTTTGGAATTCGATACACTAGGTGACACCATGCCACTTAGTCCAGCCAAAACATCATATGTTGCTATCCAATCCGCTTCTCCCTCTTCGAATGACCAACATCTATTGGCACCTGACAGTTACTCGATGTCATCACGGTTAAATTCCTTGTCATCTGCATTCAACTACATTTCCCCCATTTTTCCTTTTGATGAATCTATTCTGGAAATGATTAGCGTTGACGAACTACCTTGGGATGAAAACCATCATAGATCATCTTTTCTTCCCCCACTTGAAGAAATCCAGGAAGATATATGCTCTATCTTCCCTCCCGATGTTGTCGATTTTTCACCATCTTCTATGACTTCGACTTCTGATGACTTAGATTTGGTAGTTTACATGGTAATCTCTTCGGTAGGGCTATTGGAGCCTGATATCTCTACCCTTATCGAGGATGTCAACATGTATCCCTTCTAGAGTGATTTTCTTCCATCAAGGGAAGCTCTCCTAGAAGCCATGGTTGATGTTAATCCCCTGAAATGTATTCCTTCCAAAGCATTATCCTCTTGGAAGTCATAATCAAAAATTCACAAGCATATTTTCTCTTCTCTGTAGCAAGCTCGTTAAAAAATGAAACAGAGGCTACGAGCATAGTTTCACCTCTTTGTGTCAAGATTGTTTAAAAATGAAACAGAGGCTTTGAGCATAGTTTTTTCTCTCTGTAGAAAGCTCATTAAAAAATGAAACAAAAATCTGGGGATTGAACCCAGAGCCTTGAGCATATCTCTTTTCCTATGTCAAGATCGTTAAAAAATGAAAGAGTCACCTCTCATACCAATTCGAGTCTTTCGTTAGGTCTCGTATTTGAACCTTCTTTCATCCACATGTATCCTTTTTCTCTTTCTCATATAGATATTGGTGACAACCTCAAAGTCGGTGAATGAATTAAATCTTGGGGGGCATGTCTCTAGCCTTTGATTATCATTCTCAATTTATACCGGTAGCTTTTCCAGCCAGGGGCAGAGTACCAACCATCCTTGGGTATCCATACCTTTGGAGATTACATTGGGACTTTACAAGCATTGTTTAATTTTGTTTCAAGCTTGTGTAAAGATGAAACCAATACCGAGCTTCATATTTGTTCTTTCCCGTGCTCGTAAATACATGAGAATAAGTTACCGAGCTTAGTATTTGTTCTTTCTCATGCTAAAAAAAACATAATAATATAAACGAGTATACTTTTATCACTTTTTCGGACTCGTAAAGGTTATACGGAAAAGGAACCCCTTGGAGTCTCCTTTAAGCTCTTTTAAGACTCTCTAAATATGAAAATATTGTCGAGTGATCTTGCTTCTTTTCCCACTTGTTAAAAGGTTTTAAAGGGCTTCTCCGGAGTGATAATTTATCTCTTTTTCAGCCTCGCAAGACTAACATTATAAAAAGGACAAAATTGGAGTCATCTTTAAGTTGTTTTCAGACTCTCTAAATATGAAAAACCATCGAGTTTACCTTCTCTGGACTCATTAAACAATTACACATTGAAGGGACCATATGGGACCGAAACCTTACTTCTTCTAGTTCATTAAATAAAGGAAGAGGTACTTACCAAAACTGAGTTATATCAAGCATGTGTTACCCTCCTCAAGCTAGTTAAATTAAAAAGAGGTACTCATCTATGTAGATGGGGGAAAAATGGAAGGAAGCAAGCCAAACAATTTTTGAGAACATTATCAGTAATTCTTACAGTCGCCTTTGAACACAACATTTTATCTTTGCACATATTTCAATCCATTGAACGTTTGCACTGAACCAATCCTTTGAGTTTTCTTACTCCTTTGGTTCACCCGATGAAAGTCACCGTATCCACTACATTATCATGTTTTGGTCCATGTCATGTTTCCACTATCATGCCTCAGTGTTCAAGGGAAGTGTCTGCCTCAAGGGTCAGCCATCACAAATATCTTGTTTCAATACCCGTGTCAGTCCACGTTCATTTGATCTACCAATTTACATCTATGTGTTAGTTTCATGTCATTGATGGGGGATACATCAAGGCCCTCCTGCGATGAGTCTATTCTTGTCGACTTCAACACATTATCCAGGAACTAAACTTAGAAACTAGTTAGTAACTTGGGACCTACATGCCTCAATGGAAAGCCTCCTCACATCTGAAAGTGCGTTTACATAATTAACTTATGATCGGATGATTCCATGGATGTTTGACTTCAGCTCATCCATTCACATTCGTTGGAATGTACTAGAGTACCTTGGGAATCATTGACATCAATGGTGATTTCCTTCGCGCTTGTTAACAATTTACCTCATTGACTGGTAATCAAGTGGTTTCTGCCATGTTCGACGTCAGGACATCTATTCACATGGTTATATTCGTACTACATCGGGATCGGTAAGAAGACCCTGGGTTGATTCATCACTTTGATATGTACTTTTCCCAAGTTGTGATGGAGTTTCTTTTGAATGTTGACACATATACTACAACATAGATCCACTTTGTATTGGTCATGGCTATGTCTTATCGTCTCATAGATCCACTATGTATTCTTAATGGCTACGATTAGTTGAGTTCATAGAAGTATTGACGCAGACACCCATAGTCTGCTCACATGATCGTTCTATCACCAAGTGAGCCGAAGAAGCTCTTTGATCCCTCTTCAGAATCCCTGTTAAAAATCTGATCCACAGGTCCTTCCTTTTCCTTCACGATCTTCTGTACTCAACCATGGAATTCCCTGACTTGATTCTGGGTTTCAGGATTCTCTGATCCCCGATGTCGAGAATTCCTTGTTCTCTTAATTCCCTAATCACTGAATCTATGATTCGTCAAAACACCTTTTTTGGCGACTAGCCCTAAGGGCTATGTCTTGGCCTACACGACCTTCCCCTATATGACCGCAGTCCGTTTTGGGGTTTCGGGCTTTCAAATGCTGAAACGCATTTGTCCTCAGGACCCCCGATCCTCCAAATCCCGATTTCCCACTATGACTTCAATCATCATTAGCCCCCTGGGCTATATTCTGGTCCCTGTGACCACCATCTCATAAGACCACAACTCTATATCCTTTGGGACTTAACCTCGCAAGAACCCCTTCTTGCCTTAGCCTGTCTGGCTACGCTCTAGTCCATGTGACCAGTCCTCATAAGACCGTAGTCTTATCTCTTTCAGGATTTCCTTATTCGAAAGTCCGACCTCTTATTCCCTGGACTCCTAAAATACCGACTCCTAATTTCCCGAAATGCCTTTCCTTACGAAGTTTTTCCCGAAAACCTCGATTGTTGCCATGCATCCTCCTATGATGGACGGTTCTCGTCGCTTAGCAATTTTGGGGTTTTCGATGCCGAAATGATCCACTTCTTGTCCTCGGAACTCCCAAAATGCCGAATTCCGAAATGCCGATGGAATTTCCCCTTTTCGAAGTAAAAACGATCAATGACCATGATCGTATACTAGATAAATGGCTTCAAATCTCCCTTAGGACTTCGGGGTTTCAAATGCCGAAATGCATATGTCCTCGATCCTTTTGATCTCTCGATACCGATTTCCCTCTATGATGATAGTTGGTCCCACAATAGAACTTTCCTCCTTATCAGGGTTTTGGATTTCACAGTTCTGAAATGTAAGTGGTTAGTGTCCTCAAGATTCGTGATCCGCCGAATCCCGATATGCCAATGGACTCTCCACTTTCGAGAATTTTCGCGAAGGTCTCGATTTTTGCCACGCGTCCCTTCAAGATGGATGGTCCTACTAACTTCGCGATTTCAGGCTTTCAAACACCAAAATTCCTATGGGTCTTTACCCCCAGAACTCCCGAGGTTCCGAACTCCGAAATGTCGATGGCTCCCGATCTCCACCACGTGTCCCAACTGATGGATGGCTTAGATCTATTTTTGAGGTTTTCATAGTGGAGATTCCCGATCCCCTGTCATAGAGACTTTCGATATCCCAATCTCACTCCTCTCGTTGAGAATTTCACCCTCCTATTCACGAAGTTAAACCTCGTGCAACTCCTGTTAGATTCGATGACTGACGAGTGATTCACTCGAGATTTGACAATTCAGATCAATGTCTTCTGTGCGCTCCTATGTTGCACTGCCTCCTGGACATGAAAACCAACGGTCCAGATCTCCTTCCTAGTCTGATCGGACGGTTGCTATGCCTCCCTCTAAGTTTCATTTCTTTCTTTCGGGACTAGGAAGAATTTCCAAAAGCCAAACGCCTTGACCTTTGCTCCCTTTCTTCTCTACAAACTCTTCGACTTGAATCCTCCCGCACATATATGAAAACGATATCCCTCCTGAGCTTTGGGAACTCTGAACTCTTCAAAGAGTTCTACGGTTTCTTCACCCCTTGCAGTTACGCTCTGTGCATCTAAGGCACTACTCCTCCTAAGATTTTATCTTCGAACCCTTGAAGGATTCTTTAACTCCTGTGCCCCTACAGGGTCTCTGCGCACATAAAACGCTTTTCGTCTTGAGCTTTCCTGTAGTTTTGATCTCTAAGGAAACTCATCCTTTTTTTCTTTCTCCCTCAAATGGAGAATTGGGATGCCCTCCTGGCACTCCTTTGCTCAAGCAACCTCTTACTGAGTCTTTCAGGGTGTTCAACAACCCTGCGAAGATCCCCGGTGGATTCTTCCTCCAAAATACAGAACTCAACATAGTTCTCTTCTTGTGCCTATCTGTACACTGTCTCAATACCCTCCTAGCGGAGTTATATAGAACTCACAGTAGAGTTCTTTTGTGCACTCCTTGCACCTGCTCAACACCCACCTGGCAGAGCTTCACAGAACTCCTCAGAGCTTCTGTATGCAACTGTGTTCTCCCTACACAACCTTGCCTTCTGAGGTATTCAGTAACCTCACAGGTCTTTCTTCCGAGTTGTTGATTTCAACTTTTGTTCCTACCTAGCATGCCTCTGTCTAACTCTGCAGAGTTCAGAAATGCACCCTCAGTGCATGGCTATCAGAACCCGTAGCATTCTGTCACACCCTCCTGGTGTGAAGCCTCAAAGACCTCTCAATATTGAAGCCAAAACAACTCCTGCAAATGCATAAACATAACATACATTCATAGCATATAAAGAACCCTCACAGGAATTCATTCAACACAAAAGTGTGCAGAAAAAACTGCTTGTTTATATATTAAATGGAAAATTCCTATTTGTACAAGGTGTTCCTGAGCACGGCCTGTAACAATGTCTCAGCTCCTTCTCTTCTTCTCTCTACTCGCAGACTCTCTTCTCATTCTACTTACTCCTCTCTCTTTTTTTTCAAAATGAGATCCAAATTGATCTTTTACATGAGGGGGCTCTTAGAGCGCTTCCCTCCAATATACCTACCCTATTCAATTACATTGAATGGGCTGTCTAGTCCACCATATGGATCTAGATCTCAGCCTTACAAACATTAAAGGCCTACCTACTCTAATGCCTGCACAAAGGCAAAGGTCGTGCCTCTCTTCAGCCTTGAATGCATGCACTGACATGGATGGCTGGCTGGCTGACTAGCATGGAGAGATGCTCCTGCATCAAGTATAGATCCACATTATATCTTCAGTGGCTATACCTTTTTGTTAATATAATTATAGATCTGCAGTGTATTTATGGCGGCCATACCTTGAAAGTATTTATGACTCAAGCATAGGTATGTCTTCCCTGGGTTTGAAACATGTCCTAATATTTGTTTGATGGTTGTGTGCAAATTATATCAGGTTCTCTGAGTCTGTACCCTTTCTTGAAAAATTCTACAAATTACTTCAATCATCACGTCTTCTAACTTCTCACTTTGGGGGGAAATTTGTTACACCTCAAAAATACTCTTTCCAATGATGACCTATTGTCATCATTGTTAGTGTTATCACTCCAAGAAACTCTTTAGGGTTGTAGGCTAAAGATGCTCGGTAACTTAAGAATATGATATGTAGGTGTGTTTGGAACAATGGGATAACTCAATGATTAATGTAATAGACAACGCATCATACATTCAAATGAAACAGTGATTTTAGATGAAAATAATCAGACAAGATATTTTTAAGAGGGGATGAAGAATACTAATCTTGATGGCCAAATAAAACTAGGTTTCGGGGTAATACAAGGTAGTAATAAATCCTTCACTTCAAGTTTATGAGCTTAATAAAGAGATGACAGTCTTTAAAAGCTAAAACAAACTGAAATAAAGTACATAAACAAGATACATGAGCAATTCTAATTTGAAAGCAAAAGGAGACTGTAATTCTATTATCCAATAAGAGACTATGACAGTAGCCAAAAATGTATTCCGAGTTTGAACCCTTATCTCTTAGAAAAGATAGGCATTTATAGCCTTTTACAATCAGGTTTTTAGATCCTGAAAACTTGGATCTGTATTTAAATATAGAAAATAAAAGTAACTAAATACAATTGATAAGCAAAGACTAGTTCCTAGAAATCGAGTTGTCTTCTATGTTGATCTTAACATATGTACTTAATCATCTTTAGGACTCTATTCTGTCATGGAAGGGTAAAGTCACCTATCTTATGTATCTTGACTCTTTCAATAACCATAACCGAAACTTCAGTTGACCAATTTAGCATTTGGTCTCAAAATCCCCATGAATCTCTGATGCTGAGTGTTTCTTGATTAGGTGGTTAATCGTTTGATGATCCCAAACGATTCTTAAATAATTCAAAATCACCTTGCTCCATCTTAGCTTTCCAAAAATTCTTTCTGTACTTTCACCAACTAATTCACCTTACAATCTACTGGTTAGCTGGTGAAAGTTCTGCTTTTCACCAGCTAACTGGTTGTAAATTTACCCTTTGCACTGGTGAAAGTTCCGTCTTTGGCCAAAAAGGAACCTTTCATCTCCAAAACTGTGTTTTATCAAAAACTTAGTGTGCCTTTCATTTATCTCCCTACATATTCAGAACAACCTGGGCCAGTACCTGTAGATCTGGATGTGACTTACTCTTCTACTTCAATTTCTTAATTTTCCTCTTAAGGCATTTTGCTAACCACCACAAAGTGTTATAGTCCTTGGTGATTTTCTTCTTTCTCTTTTTATCTTTGACACTTTCATGAGCCAACTTCTCAAATGTTGCATTTGTCTCTGCAAAATTGTTAGATAGGGATTTGTATATTGCCTTGATTACTCTTTCCAAAACCTCCTTTTGTGCAATCACCTCTTTCAGTTCCTTAAGTTTTTGTGATTTCTTTGACTTTTTACTCTTTGATGTTTCACCTTCATCAATGGGAGTAAAAGTCTCATAGTCTGGTGCAATTTCCATGGATTGTTTAGGGATTTTAATGGCTGGACTTTCATCTTCTTTCTCTGGCTCTGTTTTTGAGTCTGTGTATGGAAAATTGAGAATATTTGTCTTTTTTACTGTAGGCTGCTCTGAATTGGTTTCAAAGTCTAATTTTTTCTTTTCTCTTTTAGAATTTATGCTAGAAATCCTGTCCTCTGGTGGTCCTGGAAGAGCTCTCCTCCTCCTTGAGCTGCTCTGAGGAGTTAATTTCTTTTTTCCATCTTTCTTCTGCTCATTCATGGGCTGAGTTTGGGTCTCAAAACCTTCCCAAAAAAGAAAATGTTGCCAAGTCCTTCCTCTTTGTCTTAGTTCTTCTAGAATTATCAGTTTGATCAAGCCAAAATGACAAAGGGTGTTTTTCATACATAGAGGTCCAATTCTTTCCTCGGCAATAAACCACTTCATTTCCTTGCCATCTGTGACTCGAACCTCGGACAATTGGTAGACAATGTCACGGTAATTTCCTGATTGAGCCAAGGTTTGGCGCTGGTGAAAACTCTCGGTGTTTCCAATTCAAATATGGAACCATACCATATTACCTGTGAACAGTGCGTGTTCAAAATATGAAGTGTTGATTTGATGTCACTGGGTGAGTGGTACTGCTCCTTTACCTGTGATGATGAATGTGAATTCGTCATCTCCAATGCCATCATTTTTGAAGCATGCATTCACGAGCATGATTCACCATAATATATGATTAAAATACGCATAATGGAATCCTCATCATCATTTTCTTCCACCAACGCCTCATAATAATTATGTGACGTGTGTCGAATGTGTCTTCTTTTCAATTTCTGAAATCGTGGAAGAAAAACACGTGTTTCACACTTTCTCCAGCTAATTGTCTACGGGAAAGTACTCCTTAACCGTTGAAACTCTCCGCTTTCACCAACTAACATCAAACTTGCATGATGCATTAGTTGTTGAAAAGATTTTCACGATTTGTTTTATAAAAACAACCTTTATGGATCAACTTTATTCTAAGGCATGAATTTAAAACCTAAGTTTTGACACTAGAAGAAACTTAAAACAAATAGAGAAACCTACAGTTGGCCATGCTATCACCTACAAAATGAAACCAAGTGACTGATTCATTTTGGGAGCTAACATTTGGCTCCAACTGGGATGGATACCTCCTTGTGAGGTCACCAAGAACTTAGTTAGACTTAGTAGCCTTTATTACAATTTGAAAATTTGAAAAATTGTTTTTCTCAGTACCATTGGGCATGGAGTTATTCAAGCAATAAGAACAAAAAAAAAACTAAAAAAAATATGTACAAGTAAAACAGGGCTTTAAGAAAAGCCTTATGAAAAATAGGTCTTTAGAAACCACCCGTTGAAAGGACCACCTGCTACTTCTTTGCCTACAATATTTTGGAGAACAAAGGTATTGTTTTGCTGAACTGCTGTTATACCAAAAGGACCTTCCTAGAGAGCATCAAATTTGTCATGTTTCCCCTTTTCTTGCCTTGCTGCATCCCATTTTAAGACTAGTTCCCCTGTTTTGAAAATATTTGTTTTGACTTTCTTGTCGAAAATCTCCTTCATCTTTTCTTGGTGTAATTCTGTCTTTTCTAGAAGTTGCTTTCTGTCTTGCTGCAAATCTACAAGATTATGGATCCTTTGAGTTAAATCACTTGGTTTAGAGTCAGTTTCTTGTAAAAACTTTGCAACTAGCAGTGCAAGTTGAACAGGAAATATGGCTTCAGTACCATATACCAACTTGAAGGGGGATGTGCCAATTGACTTTTTATTTGTAACCCTGTCAGCCCACAAAGCAAATTTTAGCTTGGAATCCCAGCCTCTAGTATTTTGTTCAAGCAACTTCTTTATAATTATGACTAAACTCTTATTCGATGACTCAGCTAAGCCATTTCCTTGAGGATAGTAAGCAGTAGAATGTACTAGTTGGACTCCCAACTCTTCACATAATTTTACCAAGTGTTTATCTTTGAATGCAGTAGCATTATCAATGACTATTCTCTTTGGACAACAAAATCTGGCGAATATGTTTTCTTGCAGAAAATTAATGATGACAGTGTGATTGGTGTTCCTGGTAGGAATGGCCTCAATCCATTTTGTAAAATAATCGGTGGCTACAAGGATCCATCTGTGTTGACTGCTAGAAGGCGGGTGAATCTCACCTATCAAGTCTAGACCCCATTGTTGGAAGGGACCTGTGACCACAATAGGTCTGAGGGGGAGGGATTTTAGTTGTTGTTTGCCTGCAAACCTTTGGCACTTGTGACATGTTCTCACAAATTCACACACATCTGAAAATAAAGATGGTCAGTAATAACCAACTCTTAAGATTTTATGCGTGGTATTCTTTCAATAGTGATGTCCTCCGCATTCACTATTATGGAATTCAGTCATGATCCTAGCTGCTTCCTCTTGGTTTATGCACCTCAATAATAACCCTATTAGATTTTCCCAGAACAATAAGTTATCATTGATGCAGAAATTCATGGATTTGAGCTTTAAATCCCTCCCTTGTGTCCTTGTCAAATCTGAAGGGATTGATAAAGTTTGCAGAAAATGAATGATGTGGCTATACCATTTACGGTTGGCTAAGTGAGCTGAGAATTTCATTTCTTCACTTCCTTTATCCTCTGAAGACTGAACATTATCTGCATTTACACTTACCAAATTTATCTCAAGCAGTTTACAATTTTCTTCTGCAAGAAGTTTGGCAAGGCCTTGACCTTTCACAATTTTTGTGGGTTTGATCTCAACATCAAATTCAATTAATTTTGTTATCCACTTACTCCTTTTTCCATCTATGCCGGATTGTATGAGCACATCCTTAATTGAACTGGAAGGTACATAAGCTATTACCTTGGCTTGAAGGATGTAAACTCTGAAGGCTTTTAATGACTTGATGAGCACATATGCTTGTTTCTCCAATAACTCATACTTCACTTCAACATCCCTCAAGACTTTACTGAAGAAGGAAACCGGCTGCTCCTGATCATCAACATTTCTCTGCAATAGTACTGCTGCAATTGAGCCTTTTGAAGCAAATGAAAAGATATAAAACTCCTTGTCAAAGTTAGGGATGATTAAAACAGGGGTTGTAGTAATGGCTTCTTTGATAGCATCGAAGGAGTATTTAGCTTCTTCAGTCCACTTTACTTCTGATTTCTTTCTTAACATAGAAGTTATATGCTTTGTAAGTTCTGCAAAGTTGGCTATAAACCTCCTGATAAAGTTTATAGTTCCGAGGAAAGACTGAATGTCCTTTTTTGATCTAGGAAGAGACAAGGTTTTAATGGCTTCTACTCTTTTTGGGTCGATCCTTACCCCATTAGCTGAAACAATATGTCCAAGTAATTTCCCTTCCTTGAGAGCAAAATTAGATTTTTTAGGATTAACGGAAATGCCATACCTTCGACATTTTAGGAAAGTATTTCTCAAGTGCTGCAAATGATCTTCATGGCTGCTCAAAAAAACAGTAATTTCATCAAGATATATCAAGACGAATTTGTCTTTCTCCCCAATGAAAGAAATGTCCATCGCCCTTTGGAATGTCACTCTTGCATTCATCAATCCAAAAGGCATTTTTTCATACATAAACATACCCCATGGAGTGGTAAAGGTAGTATTTTCTCTGTCATCCGGATGGACAACAATCTAGCTGGATCCGAAAAACCCATCAATAAAAGACATTACCTTTGATCTTGAAACCTTATGCAAAATATGTTCCATCTTGGGTAGCGGGTAGTTGTCCTTCCTAGAGAACTTATTCAAATTTATGAAATCAACACAGAGTCTGATCTCTCCATTCTTCTTTCTGACCGGTACAAGATTTGAAATCCATTTTGAGTATATGAAAGGTATGATAATGTGGGTATCCAATAGCTTCTTCATTTCCCTTTCCATTGTAGGCAACAACATTGGATTGAAAGATCTAAGTTTCTACCTAAATGGTTTTGTATCTTTGTTCAAGGGGATCTTGTACTGAATTACCTCAGTGTCAAAAGTCTTAAAGTCATCATATTGCCAAGCAAAGATGTCAGCAAACTCCTTTAACAATTCACCGTAGTCAGCCTTTTGTTTTTCAGTCAAATGTGAAGCTAAGTTGACATGTTTACGATCCTATTCACTGGATACATTATATTGAAAAACTTCTGAGTCTTCTTCCCTCTTTTCCAATTTGACAGCCACATCATTATTATCAAAAAGTTTTTCTAAAGGGACCAAACTTTTAGGGATTCTGTTGGTGGATAGTTGTACTATTTAATGTGCTACAATTTTTCTTCTGAACTTTGGCTTCTCGGCTTCCTCATCATGTTCATTCTCCAAATCAATCTGCAAATATGCAAACTCATCTATTACTGGAAGAAATCTAGTGAGTTCTGCATCATCCTCGAAAACCTTCCAGAATTTTACATTGTCAGGGAGGGATGGCCTATACTTAACTTGAATTTCGTAATTCAATTTATGAGGTAGAGGAGGTATAAAAGCATAGGCTGACACAACTAATGAATCAGCCAATTCATTCATTGCTCTGGGTACATATGAAATTTTGAAATCTGTAAAAGTATGAATTGCTCTCAAAACTTCATGTCTATAGGCTTTCAGCCTGACATGTTTTGCTTGAAAGGACTTGTTTACCTGCTGAATAATTAAATATGCATCTCTGAATACATGTAATCTTTTAATCCCCATCTCTTTGGCTGCATTTAATCCCACAAGCAGTGCCTCATACTCTGTAATGTTGTTAGTCACTTTAAAATCAAGCTTAAAGGACAAATGAGAAGTTTTCTTTGAAGGAGAAAACAATACCACCCCTGATCCTGTTGATTCTTTGGTACAAGCACCATCGAAGAACATGGTCCAAATATCATCTTCTGCTACTTTTGTGGACTGAACTGCAGGCTTCCTAAGCAGCAATACATCTGGTAATGAATCATCAATTTGTAAAATGCAGGATCCCATACCTGTGTCGACTGAATAGATAGGATGGTTGGTTGGATTTTGTTCGTCACTAATCGCATATGAAAGCTGTGATTCCCTGTATAACCTTATGTTTACTCCTCCAAAAACAGGGATAGTAGCATAGGAGAGATCCATTTGAAGAGTGCCACCTAGCCTCTTCATCCATGATCTTGATAACAAGCATTCAAATTTAGGTGGGATGTATGCCACTACTATATCTATAACCATAGTATTCATGGATTCTTGGGTTAAAGTTACAGCCAAGTCCTTGATCATTCCGAGACATTTGACTTTATGATAGTCAAAAGAGAAAATATCATGGTAAGACTTAGTAATCTCTAACCCATGCTCGCCCATGACCGCCTTTGGCATTAAGTTGTGAGAGGCACCAGAGTCCAACAAACAATTATGTAGTGTTTTGTCATGAATATTTAGAGAGATGTAAAAAGGTGGACAAATTTCATCTCTATATTCTATCATTTGGCCTAGAGTAATGGTTGGCTTATCATCACATATATTAAGAATATCGGCAGAAGGGGATATGGATTTGCGATCTAGCGTTTTGAGGATATCTTTCTTGAATGTTTCATTTTTCATTAACTCAACCAAAGGGATGGGAATTTTAATTTTTTGTATTTCAGCCTCAAAATTAAAAGAATAGGATATTTTATCAGAGACCTTTACGTCATTTGAAGGGGCTTTCTGGATATTTTGCTGATTGGCAGGAATCTGACTTTTCTAAATTTGTTTTTTGACAGGGGCAACAGTCTTCTTGGGAGGAACTGGTGCGTTTTCTTTTGAAGGATATGTTTGTTGATTCTCTGATGTCTGATCTTTTTTATTAACAGGGGCTATGCTCTTTTTGGGAGAGGCTGGTGCATTCTGTTGGGCAGTATCAGACTTAGATCTGAGATTATATCTATTCTTCTCTTTCGTTGAAAAAATGTCATCATCAGCATAATTTTCTTCTGTCTGTTCAGTCATCAATGCCTCTTCATAGTCATGTTGTGTCAGATAATATTTCCCTATCTCCTCTCCAACACAGTGAATATTATCTTCCCCATCTTGTTGATAATCACCTTCATATTCGTCAATCACGACATTCTGAAGAGGAGATTTTATCCTCTGATCCTCAGTAGGATTTATTTCTCTTTGCAAATTCTGCATTGGCTAATTATTTCTTCTGAAGTTGTTGGGATTTTGATTTGGGTTTCTACCTGCATAATCATAAGTGACCCTTCCCTTGACAGGCTACTTATTTTCAATTTTGAGATTAGATATCTCAGAGGTTACAAACTCTAAAATATTAGCCATTTTATCTAACTTTGGGTAAGCATTTGATGAAGAAGAAGCTTCATTTCTTGACCTTCTCCTATCAGAGTTTCCCTTTGGCTTTTGAGCAGCCAAAATATTTGATTCCACCTCAAGGGTAGCATCTTGCATCAGAGATAATGTTGATGACCTCCTTTCTCTCAACAATAAACAGAACTCTGAGTCAAAAGAATCAGAATATGTGATTTTGGTAGAGGCATCTGATGGTTTTATCTCTGTTGGTATTTTACTGTACATCTGGTTAAACCTTTTAGTGAAATCAGAGACTGACTCACCATTTTGTTTCCTTAGATTTCCAAATTCAGTGATATAGTACAGAAAATCTCTTCTATCACCCCAATGTTTCAAGAAGGTGTCATCTAATTGCTCGATGCTAGCTATGGAACTAGCAGGGAGTTCTTTGAACCATTTCCTAGCATGGCCATCTAAGATTTGGACAAAGACTCAGGTCCAAACATCTTGCTCCTCAATATTAAGGTTTTCAGCATAACTGTAGAAGGCCTCAATATGTTCTTCAACAGTCACATTGCCCTCACTTGTGAATTTGGGCATATACTTCTGATAGTCTCCTATTGGAATAGCTGATACTAGGTTTGACAATATTAGTGGTGCATACCTAACAGCTAGGATTTGTTTCATCTTGGTCAAAGGAGGTGGTGCAACCATAATGATCAGGGGTGAGAGTGGTGGTAGTTTTTTATTTGATTCCTCAACACTAGGGGAATGTAAAGGAGGTGAATTATCTAATGGGAAAGATGCCTGATATGAGGCTCTGTAAAAATTTGCAAGCTATTCAGCTAAGTTTTCTTCACCTTTAGCAGACAAATCTTGAAGAAGATGTTCTATAGCAAGGAGGCTAGTGTAGATGTTTAAATGATCTTCTTTCTGTTGTGAATGAAAAGACTCAAGAGAGGAAGAACTCTGATTTATTTCTAAGGTCTTAGATACTTTTTCAGCCAATTTTGAATCTATCAATTCATCATCACTGATATTTTCTTGTTGATAAAAAATACTTGTTTCTTCTACAGTAGTTACAGTTGCTTTTTCATCAACACTCTTGGAAAAAAATTCAAATTTTTCTGTAGTAGATTTTCTAGAACTAAAGAGAGGATTACCTTTTGTGTCTGATTTTGAAGCTTGACCTTGAATTCTTTTTCCTTTTCTGATAATTAGTTCTTGATTGGACACTGGTGTGATAGGTGATTCTTGTGGATTCACCTTAGTACTAATCCTCTTAGGAGCCATGATGAACTTGTAGATTCACCAAATAGATAGTTACAACCAATAAAATGTCTAATCTTTGTCTATCATCAAAGATCAACTCTATGTCCTATCCCAGGAAAGCATAGCTTAAATTTCATCTCCCCGACAACGGTGTAAATTTGTTATAACTCCAAGAAACTCTTTAGGGTTGTAGGTTAAAGATGCTTGGTAACTTAAGAATATGATATGTAGGTGTTCTTGGAACAATGGGATAAGTCAATGATTAATGTAATAGACAAATCATCATACATTCAAATGAAATAGTGCTTTTAGAAGACAATAATCAGACAAGATAGTTTTAAGAGGGGATTAAGAATACTAATCTTGATGGCCAAATACAACTAGGTGTAGGGATAATACAAGGTAGTAAGAAATCCTTCACTTCAAGTTTATGATCTTAATAAAGAGATGATAGTCTTTAAAAGCTAAAACAAACTAAAATAAAGTACAGAAACAAGATACATGAGCAATTCTGATATTGAAAGAAAAAGGAGGTTGTAATTCTATTATCCAATAAGAATCTATGATAGTAGCCAAAAATTTATTCCCAGTTTGAACTCTTATCTCTTAGAAAATATAGGCATTTATATCCTTTTACAATCAGTTTTTTAGATCCTAAAAACTTGGATCTGTATCTAAATATAGAAAATAAAAGTAACTAAATACAATTGATAAGCAAAGACTAGTTCCTAGAACTCGAAATGTCTTCTACATTGATCTTAACATCTGTACTTCACCATCTTTAGGACTCTGTTGTGTCATGGAAGGGTAAAGGCACCTATCTTCTGTAGCTGGACTCTTTCAATAACCATAACCGAAACTTGAGTTGACCAATTTAGCATTTGGTCTCAAAATCTCCACGAATCTCTGATGCTGAGTGTTTCTTGATTAGGTGGCTAATCCTTTGATGCTCCCAAACCCTTCTTAAATAATTCAAAATCACCTCACTCTAGCTTAGATTTCCAAAAATTCTTTCTGTACTTTCACCAGCTAATTCACCTTACAATTTGCAGGTTAGCTGGTGAAAGTTCTGTGTTTCCTTCAGCTAATTGGTTCTAAATTTACCCTTTGCACTGGTGAAAGTTCTGTATTTTTCCAAAAAGGAACCTTTCATCTCCAAAAATGTGTTTTATCAAAAACTTAGTGTGCCTTTTATTTATCTCCCTGCATATTCACAACAACCTAGGCCAGTACCTGTAGATCTGGACATGACTTACTCTTCTGCTTCAATTTCTTAATTTTTCTCTTAAGGCGTTTTGCTAACCACCACAAACTGTTATAGTCCTTGGTGATTTTCTTATTTCTCTTTTTGTCTTTGACACTTTCATGAGCCAACTTCTCAAATGTTGCATTTGTCTCTACACAATTGTTAGATAGGGATTTGTATCTTGCATTGATTACTCTTTCCAAAACCTCCTGTTGTGCAATCACCTCTTTTAGTTCCTTAATTTTTTTTGATTTCTTTGACTTTTTACTCTTTGATGTTTCACCTTCATCAATGGGAGTAAACGTCTCACAGTCTAGTGCAATTTCCATGGATTGTTCATGGATTTTAATGGCCGAACTTTCATCTTCTTGCTCTGGCTCTGTTTCCGAGTATGTGTATGGAAAATTGAGAATATTTGTCTTTTTTACTGTAGTTTGCTCTGAATTGGTTTCAAAGTCTAATTTTTTCTTTTCTCTTTTAGACTTTATGCTATAAATCCTGTCCTTTGGTGGTTCTGGAAGAGCTCTCATCCTCCTTGAGCTTCTCTGAGGAGTTAGCTACTTTTTTCCATCTTTCTTTTGCTCATTCAAGGGTTGAGTTTGGGTCTCAAAACCTTCCCAAAAAAGAAAATGTTGCCAAGTCCTTCCTCTTTGTCTTAATTCTTCTAGAATTATCAGTTTGATCAAGCCAAAATGACAAAGGGTGTTTTTCATACTTAGAGGTTCAGCTCTAATCTTTTTACATACTTTGGTTAGGCTTTTGTGAAGGAAGAAAGGTAAATTTAGAAGAGTCTTCCCTGTGAAATGATCTAAAAGTTTGAAATGATATAGCATCAACTTGTCATACCTACCTTCTGAGGTGATATAGAGTTGAATTCATTTTAACAGGTCCTTCCATTCATCTTCCAGATGAGAAACTGGCATGTTTTTCTTCCAGGTGATATCTCTTAATTCTGCCTTAAGGTATGCTCTGAAATTCAAATTCTTGGTTGTTGTTGTCTTAAACCAGCTCTGGCCTGATCTGGGTAAGCTGGTTGTTGTGGAAATGGTGGATTCATTGACTATGATTTCTACAGAACCCACACTAGCACTGTTTCCATCATATGATTTAGCAAATGCTTCAGCTTTTATTTGGTGACAACCATTTTGTAACCTTTCAACATAACTCATGCAACCTGTGTCTGAGAAACATTTTTGCACATCTGGATGTGACTGTAAGAAATACAGGTTGTCCAATTATTTCCTCATCAATAAACCACTTCATTTCCTTGCCATCTGTGACTCGAACCTCGGACAATTGGCAGACAATGTCACTGTAATTTCCTGATTGAGCCAAGGTTTGGTGCTGGTGAAAACTCTCAGTGTTTCCAATTCAAATATGGAACCATACCATATTACCTATGAACAGTGCATGTTCAAAATATGAAGTTCTTATTTGATTTCATCGGGTGAGTGGTACTACTCCTTTACCTGTGATGATGAATGTGAATTCATCATCTCCAATGCCATCATTGTTGAAGCATGCATTCACGACCACGATCCTCCATAATATCCGATTAAAACATGCATAACGGAATCCTAGTCATCATTTTCTTCCACCAACACCTCATAATAATTATGTGACATGTGTCGAACGTGTCTTCTTTTCAATTTATGAAATTGTGGAAGAAAAACACATGTTTCGCACTTTCACCAGCTAACTGTTTGTAGAAAAGTACTCCTTAGCCATTGAAACTCACCTCTTTCACCAGCTAACATCAACCTTGTAACATGCATTAGTTGTTGAAAATATTTTCATGATTTTTTTTATAAAAACAACCTTTATGGATCAACTTTAATCTAAGGCATGACCATGCTATCACCTACAAAATGAAACCAAGTGACTAATTCATTTTGGGAGCTAACAGTTTGTGTTGTAAGTGTCACATATTGGTCATAAGTTTTTCAAGTGTCGCAAACATAATTCTCTTATATTTCCTATGTCGTCTCTCTAACGACATCAAAAGGACACTTAAAACACCTCAAAGACTAGTTTTGAAGAGGAGAAATCAGTTGACAAGGAGTACAAGTCTTTTGCCATTGAGGAAACCACTCAAAAATGATTTTTGGAAGGCAACGCTCCCCTATACACTGTCATGGAGTGCCAATTCTCCCTAGGATTCTTTGGGGGAGTGTTGCAATGCTCTGTGCCCCATTTTGGGGGAGCACTACCCTTTTTTAGCAAATTTTGGTTTGTTGAGACAAATCAAGGAAGAATCCCCTCAATCTCTAAAGGTGGTTGGATTCGAATAGGAGGTCAGGAAGGATATTAGGAAATATCCTCAACTGAAAGAGAAGAATCCTCAACTTATCCCAAAGATATCTCAATTGGTTGGGCCTCTCCAAGCCTATATAAGGAGGCCTTCTCATGGTAAAAGAGGAAATTGGAGAATAGAGAAAGCATCAAACTTATGATCTCATAAGTGAGACATCATTAAAGTATAATCAGTGTGGATTATTTGAGCAAGGTTCTGGACAAAGGGATCTTGGTGAAACTGTTGCACTACATCCATGGATATAATAACCACTTTGTTCTCATTAATATAAATATATGCTTGGCCTATTTCCTTTAAAGTTAGTGTACATTTCATGAACTTGTTTCTTTCATAGATTCATTATGAATCTAATCATGGTAGAGTATGAAGTATCGTTGTTGTTTCTCATTGTACCAAAGGACCTTATGAAAAACTTGGAGATCAAGATAAGACTGTATCGAGCAAGGACAAACGCCGGTAAAAAGGTAGTTACTATTCTTCCTTCTTGTTCTTTGGATATTTTAGCATTCATGAAAAGGAAAGTTAGTGTCCATAATAGCACTTTTTTGTCTTGGTCATAGGGGTCTAGTATCCAAGAGAGAATCCACTTGTCTGCAGGGGTATTTGTCTGTAACAAGGGGCACTTAGGAAGGTTTCCCATTGTGACCTGAACAAATCTTCCACTCACTTCAGGCTAGGATTTTTTTGGCACTAGGGGGGAAACCTTAGTAAAGAAATGTTTTTGATGTAATCTTTAGAATAAAATGGATGGTGTAATTTGTCAAGACCAATGCCTATCCAATTAAGGATACTGGATAACAATTTTTTCAACATAGTGTAAGAATCAAAATTAAACCTCAATAATTGTATGCATGCCATTGTTTCCCAAACAATGCCATGCATATGACTTTATAATATATGTTAAAAAAAATTTTTTTGACTCTCATGTGTTGCCAAAATGTTGCCACACCAACAGGAATATGAATGTATGTCCCATAAAACGTTTTGACTCTTCTTTATTGTCCAAATGTTGCCACACCAGTTGGAAATGTAGTCATTATAAAAAAAAATGCTTTCTTTGATATGTTGATAAAAAGTTGAGGCTTTGTACAATATCATGTTGAAGAAAGAGTGACATAAAATATTATCTATTCCAAATTGTAATACAGCAAAGAAATAGGATTGATGCTTATTTTGTCTTGATTCCCACATTTCACAACTTTGAAAGGAAGAAGAACAAATGGGAGAAAGAACCATAAACATATTGGAAACCCCCATTTTTAAGGATTCCATATGAGAAAAAATACAAAATTTCAGTTATAGTTATCTATATCTCAAACAATGATGAAAATTAAAAGCATAGACCAATGAAATAACCCCAGATTCTCTTATAGCAAATGAGGATAGTGAGACATAAATTTTTCTTACCACAATGAGCCTTTAATCTTTTATGCAAGTAATATTTATTGATTGATGGCATCCCATGTCTCAGTATTTCGGATTTACCATTACTACAAAAAATTATAGCCAACAAACCATGAAACTTACTAATTTTCAAATTCAATATGGCCAAAGGATAGATTTTCTGCAGTACACCAAAAAACAACTATCCATTATTCACATATGAATCAGTCTCTACTAGGTAAACAATAATTTACTAAATATACTCCCAAAATTATATAATCATGAAATTATGCTCCCAAAATTGTCCTCATCAAAGGTTAGAAAAGATTAATCAAATGATTGCATGCAAATATAGTAAGGGTGAATTAAATGGGATCGATGGTGATTTATTTGATCATTCTTTGCCATGTTTTTAGAGGACCTCTCACTTAAAAATTTCAACCATTGATTTTGTGGCATGCAACATTAATCATGTTACCAACATGCAAGGAAACAACAAACTTCTAAGCCTCTCTCAATTGAAATTACCAGAGCCAAACTATTGGAAAAGTACAAATGAAGTAGAAGGTTCAAAATTTCCCACACTCTACTTATTGTTAACTACCAAAAGCTAACAACATGCTAGCCCAAATTGTGGCAAACCTTGAACACCAGGTAAACATCATCAAACATACCCCTGATCTCTTGCTTAATTGCTTAGGATTAAAATGAAATTTAAAGTGGGGGAAAAAAGTAGGGAGGTAGATAAGAGAGGGGATGAAGGAGTCTTCCATCATGGTTTAACGGTAGGAAACAACTCCTCTCATAATGTTATTTTTGTCTCTCCATTGTTTTCCATGGTTTTTGTTAGCAAATGTACTAATCTTTTCTCATCAGCAAGAGGTGTTTTAATAGAATAGAAATAATGGTATCCTGGTTTGGAAGTTTAGATACTTCAAGATGGTCTAAACAACATTTTCTTTAGTAATGGCCACCTCTAATTCTCTGTTATCATTGGGCCATATTTTGTTTTAAAAATCTATAGGGGAAAGCCAAACTAACCATGCCATCATTTCTTTGCTTCTTCCAGATTCTTGGGTTGAATATATTTGCATGGATTGATTTCCTACGAGCAACCTTCAAGGCATTTTTATGACTGTCTAACAATTCCATGTATCTCTGCATCTATGGATTTACTGAAGGAAAACAAATTCCATGCTCTTGACAGGGAACTAGTCCAAATAATGAATCAACTGAAGGGGAATCCCCTCTGCTTTTTACTTTCTTTGCACTAGAGTCAACGACAATACTCAATGTATCTCTAACAATTTTTTTCATTTGAACTCGAAGATGGTCCTTATGATACAGGAGAAGGCATCCATTTCACTCTAGATAAAGTTAACCCAAAATATGTTACCCCAGGAAGACATATCTTATAACTTCTCACATTAAGATGTTTTGCAACACTTACAAATTCTGACAGCCAACATAGATGTTTTAATAATTTGGAGACATGGAAGTCCTAATAACATATGTTCTTGGATTGAGCATGTATATGAATTGTATTGAGCATGTACATGAATGGTACCTGGAATGTATATTGCTTGGATTGAGCCACATCCATATATGTACATCCATAGTTGTTAGTTACCACTCAACCACATTGCAGAGGGTGTAGTTGTACTTCCTCCTAGTCACCAAGATTATTGTTGCCCCACATTAGTACTAATGTGAAGTGTGGAGGGCGTGCATCTTTTATTTCAAACCCCATACTCTATAACTTTGCATCCACATTGGTATATAGCTCCACATCAACATTCCACTTCAGTTTCCTTTGCACTTAACATAGCCCCTTAATTTTTATGTGATTTTTGCTATGTGCATCAACCTTCCCTGTAGCCTTTACATCATGTCACCCTTTTTGCTTACCCTTTTGCTTGTAGATGCAAAGTGAAAAGTGCAAAGATATGAACTTCCATTCACTACATTCTTAGTTCTGCATGCATAAAACTTTCTAAGGAAACATAATAGGATTTTGTCCAAACTTGCAAAGGAGGTTTTTTTGAAGGAATTAAACCCTATAAAATTGTATCTTAGAGAACTAAAATTGAACATAAATAAAAAAAATAAAAATAAAAACATTAAAGAGAACCTTATTTATTATTGGTCCATTTTTAGGATTGAACCACATATCCCCATTGGGAGTCTTTTGGTCTATAATATTCATCTTGTTCTAGTTCTTCCATCTCTTCAAGCAATGGAAGTTGGATGATGCATAATGTAGGAATGGATGGAGTTGAGTGAAAATGTGGGATGTATGTTGCATGGATGTTGTATCAACAAGGTGAAGCCCCCGTGATCCTTATGAGTATTCAAGATGTGTATGGTGNATGAGTATTCAAGATGTGTATGGTGGTCTCTATAATCATAAAATTTTACTATGTTAGAAATTATGACATTTGATTCAATGTTGTATAGGTGTACTAAGTGAACTATGACATTTGCATGGTATTTTTAAAATCTTGGTCATTTTGCGGTACTGCACACATAGTAATCTATCAAGAAATTATTTCTTTTCTTAAAACCTCTTGCTCCTTCCCATAGATAGTTTTCATCGAAGTTGAATTTCTTGCATTTAATTTTCCTCTTGCATGGTTTAAAGAGTCGAGTCAAAATGCCATCAGTTTCATAACCACTCCTTTGAGTAACAACATCCTAAAATCAAGCACTAATTAAAATTTATCTAGCAATTTTTCTAGGGCTCTTCAAACCCATCTTAGCTTAGGTGTAGAGCTTTGGAATAATATTGTGAGAATAAATTTCCAAAGCTGCTAAACAAACATAAATCCTTGAGTTAGGGAGTGAAATCCAGCTGCTATATCAATGAATTTGGGAAGCCCTTCTAACACAAGGGTCAATCATGAGGTCGCATTGGGGCCCTCAGAGTAATAAACCATGCTTTGTTGGTCTTGGTGTCGACTGCCACCTGTCCCCCCTCTTCTTTGGTATAGTAGGTGGTACCATAGAGGCCATAATATTTTAGACTTCCTACAGAAGGTGACAACACATGCAAGGTGGTGTTGTACCTGGGATCGACGTTGGCTAGAATCACTCAGACTCCTTGGAGAGTTTTCCACTGCTCGATGATGTAACCTGTACTATTTAATTATTTCATTAAGAAGGTTGTCAACATAAATTTCCCACCCGCCGAAACTAATCCCCTTCACAGATCGATTCTACGATGTTGGATTCCATCACTAATTATCGCTTCTTTGTGATAAGGTTTGTTTGCATGCTTAACTCATAGATTAATTAGCATGTGTTGTTTTTTCTCCTTAGTTGGCCTTAGGATTGAGTTTGTGTCTAATGGCATCATTTTTGGGTTAATTCCTCATTTGATGAATACAAAATGTGGATACAATTAAAATAAAGAGGTAACAAATAGCTCATACCTAACTTATGTCGTATAATTCTCCAACATTGTTCTTTACACTTAGTGCAACAAAAAAAAAATGGAATGGTTTACACAAGGTCAATGGAGAATGTTACTCTTATCTTATTCTTATCTCCATAACTAACTTGTTCTTCAACTTGGATTGAACAAAACTAATATTTGTATAGTTCTAATCTTGGCTTGAACAAAACTAATATTTGTATAGTTCTACTCTTGTATCGAAAAAAAGTAATATTTGTATAGTTATACACTTGGATTTCCTTAGACATATTGCCAACTAAAGCACCCAATATTTGCAACACACCAGCTGATGGTTGGATTTCTTACTCCATAGCATTGACCCTCATCTTCAATGGAAATTTCTTATAATAATTCTAATTTGCACAAATCCAACAAACAACAACCTTACTACTATTTTTTTCTTACATCCATATGATAAATTTATCATGTCCTTAGTGTTATCACATTAATATGTCCTTAATATGTCCAAAATCAAGAGGGATATCACATTAAATTAGGTGGTTGATCACTAATATTGGTAATTGCACCGTAGTCTAATTGTGCATCCAAAACTAAAGATACAAAATTTTTATTTAGAACTTTGAATATGATGATGGACTACTAACTAACAACACGTGCACATGCAACTGAAGGTACAACCAAACATGTACCTGTCAGATATTTCTTCGTTGAGTGAGGAAATCTTAGGACAAATAGAGGCAAAAAATGAGACTGCATCTAGTAGATATGATAAGCAAACAAGGACCAGAGGTGAAAAAGTCAGAATACAATTTTGTAGATGCATGAAATTGTTTCTTGCCGAATGATGATCATGCTCTTAGGATGATGAGAACATAGGAGACATAGATGTTCCACTCAACAATAGGACATATCACATTGCACCATCCTCCCTGCATGGCTTGGGGCTATTTTCCATGGATGGAATAATTGTAAAATACAATACAGTAACTAAATTGATGGACTATGTCGGACCGTCTTACAATTATAATGATTGGATGTAGCTGGTCTGGTACATGCGAAGTATGCAGAGATATGCACTCACCACAAATTATATACAACTAATAAACAAGGATAAAAATAAGGGAGCGACTATATATACTGATCGAAGGCCTAAAGCTTCTGTAAATATCGCAGGGTTTATAAACAACACATGATCCGGGAAAACAAACAAACAACTGAATTGCATATATGAGAGATGTGAAGAGAATCGGGTAGTCCTATGGGAAATAAAAAATATAGCTCCTAGGGAAGAGTTATTAGTGGATTACCATTTGAATCGAATAGAAACATTGACTAATAGTGTGAAGGTTCTTATGCAACACCTCTTTAAGAAACCTCTACTTATTGCATTATATTTTTTTATTATCTTTAACATTGTTGTAAATATTATCTTTAACATTGCTTTTTTGTTATTATTAACAATTTTTTAAATATTTGGGTGTTCTAATTATATTATAATGTGGCAAGATGATCATGGAAAAGGGCCAGCCACAGAACATGTAAATGATTATCAATTTCCACTTTCATTTTACGTTGTTTTTATTATTGCTTATATAATTTTATTGAAATAACATTGTTTTCGTTGAAATTATATGTAGCCCACATGCCATGTGGATCATGATTCCACCGATGAGGAGGGGTTTTATTCATGCACTGATTCGATGGTCTTAGTAAAAAAAAAATCATTAAAGCTAACAAAAAAATTGCTAGCTTGTTAGATCGTCTAGAACAAACTCTCGACGTCAAAGAAAAGATCAAGCTCCTTATGTCACAACTTAACACATATAAGGTAATAACCATAATTTAAAGTGTTTTTTTTTAATGTACTCATATCTTCAATTATGATATTTTGTTCTTTAACTTTTACATTATCTCACAAAAAAGAATTTTCTTTTTTATAAAGGAATTTTTGGAGCCTATTCAGCCCGGTGTTGGTAGTAGTGACGCTACAGAGATGTTATAGAGTCCTGATGTAGGCGGTCATACAACTGCTAGAGAAATATTTACTTCTCCATCTTCCACACCTAATTTAGATAGGAACCATGACACTCACCACCATGCATCCACACCTCGATCAAAGTCTAGAGATGATGGTAGAGATGAGGATCATAGTGATGTGGTTGAGATGGTTTCATTTCCTAGAGCTGGATGTGTGACAAGCATGGGGACCCTTTTGTGCACATTTTTGGTTGACGATAATGGACTTCCATTAAAACAATAAAGACTCCCAGGTAGTTTTAATTTATATTTTAATCGTTTAATGTTGTCCTCATACATAAATCATCTAGATTATTAAGTTTAAATTAATGATCATATCTTTTTGTGTGTAGGAAATGACCTTTTTTATAGGCACCTAGAGAGAAAGACCTTGTTGATTTTTGGGGAAACCTTATGCATGAGGTGGAATTTCCAGAATTACAACCTCAAAAAGGAACTTATGTATTATCTTGAAGGCCTCTTTGGACTAGACATGTTTAATAAAAAGCGGTCACATCCGAAACGGATGAATATTTAAAATATATGCGGGATGTTTATAGACGAAGATTGGTAGGAAATCCTAGGTATGAGATTCCTCCCTCAATTACAGAGAGGGATTGGAAGGTGATCATTGATGATGCAAAAGAGAATATTTTCAAAAAGTGAGGAGAACAAATAACTGGTACACCAAGGTAAATTACATTTTTTTGAATTCAATACCAGATTTATTTTTCTTTAGATCTAAATAAAAGTGTGGTTATATATAACATACTTGAAAATTATGATTATAGGTTTCCTGACACTTCGAAGGCAATGAAAGTAAGTATTACCAAACATGGCCAACAAAAGCTACACCAGAGCTGCTACATGAGGTTACAATCATGAATCGTAAGTACCCAAACATCTTAATAATATTATTTGCATCACCTTACAACTTTAAGGTAATTGCAGCCAAAAACATTAAAAAACCATACCCTTATGCAATGCAGGGCGACGCCTTCGGAATTGAAACCATGAAGGAAGACCTCCAACTTGGTTACAAGTACGATTATAAAGTCATGGTTGATCATAGGAAAAGAATGGGGCATACCCCAAGATCCAATTTGTGGGATAAGGTAAATAAAAATCAGTCCACATTAACCTTTCATTACATATAAAATACGTGAATGTTTCATATTGTCCATAATTTAATGTCTTACTTTGTTTTAATCAGGGGAGCAACGCTATCAACGAAACCATTAGTACTGAACAACAGAGTGTTGATAGTGAAATGCATCCAGAAGATCATGGTGCTCCCCAAGAACCCCATCCCAGTGAGGTCCAGCCCCAATATGTTCTTGTGACTGAGGCCCATGACGGTAAAATGTCTATATATTAATCATATACTTAATAATTTTGTACTTATAAATTTTGGCATTTCAATGGTAGAGAATGTCATAGTTTATCCTCCTCGACCTGAAGATTAGGTGAACATGCCGACAACCATTCTATCGGTGTCGACTAGAGAACCAGGTAAATAATTACATTGCAGAGTTTTTTTTTAATATTAATGAACTACTTCAATGATATTTAAAAATTGGCATTATAAATTTAATATTTTTTATTTTTGTAGGTGATGGCCCCTCACAGCAGCATCCACGCCATGGGTACGAGACCAAATGTACTCTGTGTGAAAGGAATGAAACAACATCAACTTATGAAGAGCACCTAGTAAATGAAGACATGGAGATGGATGAATTACTTAAGACTTGGAAAGCACAAAAGAAGACTAAAGGAAATTCATGATGTCATGTAATAATTTTATAAGTCAGTTAGATGTACATTATATAGTTGAACATGTAATGATGCATATAATGCATTGACATTATGGGTACTTTTTCATCTGACAATATACAGAAGGCTATTTCTATGGCTTGTATATATCTGTGAATGTAATTTTGTTATACACTTAATAATAATTTCAGCTTCTCTTATAAGACTTGGTATATATTGATTCAATACTCCTTGATTGAAGACGTGAGAATGCAAGCAAGACTTGGTGTCTTGTGCTTCGGCTATGGAGTCTAGGAAACAAATAGAACTTGAATATTCAATATGCAACTTCCAAAATCTTGTGACATGATATATGCAACTTTGAAAGTCTTGTGACATGTGACATGTTGCAAGCATCTTTTTCCAAGCAATGTGCAAACTTTAAACTTGGTGCAACATGAAAAAATAAATTTTTGGGAAGATGCAATAATAATTTATAAGGATTAAACATGAGGGGTTGGAAATGGCCATGTCAATCATTTTATAATATTTTTTCAGAGCATTACCCTTCTTTTCATTGTGTCTATTTCATTGTGTCTCACATAACAAAGAAACAATATCACATTTCCATTGTCAATTTATACGTGGAGAGTTATTCAAGGTTTCAAGACTTTCTTCATATTTTCCTAATTTAATCCCCTCATGGTAATGTTAATCCATATAGAGGTCCATGAGATAAACACTCATTGTTATAATGTTGACATAAATTCCAATCTTCACTTTGTCGATTAGAGGGCACAATTTTGGAAACAATTTAATGTTTTTAGTTCCATGAAATTTATTTTGTTTCTTCAACAACATTAAGGATTAAATATGAGGGGTTGGAAATGGAGATGTCAAACATTTACTCTTTCACACATTTGCATCATCTCAATCTTCATGTCTACAATATGTGGAGGGTTATTCAAGGTTTCAAGACTTTCTTCATATTTTCATAATTTATTCTTCTCATGGTCATGTTAATCCATATAGAGGTTCATGATATAAGCACTCATTGTTCTAATGCTGACATAAATTCAAATCGTCACTTTTTCGATTAGAAGGCACAATAATGGAAACAATGAGAGAGTTTTGACCATATGTCAACTAATTTGTCCCTTTAAAAAAACTCCATTGATGTGCAAGGGAGCACTATGTCTATGCGAAGTCCTCTACATATTGAAATATTGATAATTAGTTCATGAAAGAGTCCTACATATTGAAATAAAAATTTGGTGGACCCAACAAAAAAATTATTTACCACACCGCCTTTCGCACAAAATGACACTTCCATCAACAAAGAAATAGATGGGATAGTACATTGAAGTCATTGAGCCAACACAATCAACTCGACAGTTGACTAGGATGGAAATACATGGAAACATCCAGAGACAAGCCCTATTAGGGAGACACAATAATCCTTGAAACTCCAAATAGAATGGAGAAAGATTTGTTTTCCAGTGCCTCTCACAATGAGCTTTTCCAAACTTACAACTCATGTTTTTTGTAATATATGTTATTACATATATGTGTAGTAGAATATATATATGTATGTTTTATTACACATATATGTAATAAAATATATACGTTATTACACACACACACACACTGTAACACATCAAATATGTTATTATATCCCAAATCCATATTACAATACTTGACTCACATCCACCTACAAAGATAACAATAGACTAGACCCTATAACAATATAGACTTGGGACCCATTTGGATGGGAAGGAGTATGAATGGATACCCAATTGGCCCACTTACTTAAGTCAATAGATAAATAGTAACATAAAGAGAAAACATTATTAACCCCATAAACACTTAACAATCAAGTTCTTTTATAACATATGTATTTGTAGATGATCCCTTGCGAAGTTGAAATCATGTAATAGGATTTGAACTTATCCTCGTTGTTACTTTTTATTGCACATGTAACCAAAGTATGCCAATGCCAAGTGGGCCCTTTGCTTGTCTTGGATGAAACCATCATTTATTATAAATCCCTATCAAGCACCATCAAAGTGTAGGTTATACCAAGTAGGTTTTGGTGTTTTCTAGTATATTGATGATTTCTTAGTGGTGCTTTTATCATTTTCCTTAGAAACATTTTAGGGTGGGGTTACTAATATTAAATGACTTCATTTATACATGAACTAGGTTATAGTTAAGATGATCATGATGGCAATTCCCCTCTTAAATTAAATACAATATTTTGAATGTTTGGAACTCTTAGGTGGTTATGGTACTTTAGACAAGTTCAATTTTCATTTTCATTTATAATAACCATACTTGGTGAGGGGGGTCAAAATCCTAGGATGTATTGCTTCAAGGATTTACAAGGAAAAATTATACCACAATGAATTAAGGGTTCCACTTGTGTTAGTTATGGTAGGTTTTGACTCATTCATTGCTAAATCACAATTTAATTGATTCAACTAAACAACCTTAAAAAGAACATGAATTAAGCCTTACAAGTAAGCCTCCCTCTTAACACATATATCTCTTTTTCTATCCAACATCATTTTGGCTCATTTAATTATTTTATTAAATGAGGTATCACACAAAAGTATGATGGATATATCCTTCTATTTCATTGATATTTTTATCCTCTTGATTAAGTTGTTAGGTCAATGTATTACTAAATTAGTTATATAGAATTATTCCCTTCCAATAACAAACGATATTTCAAGTTCAACATGTGGTAAAATAGAGGCTATCGAATTATAGAAGAAGGATAAATGTTAAATGATTTTGACCTTTTGTGATTTTCCCTCACTAGATTCTATCTAGGCAATCTTTGTTGAAATTGCAATTTTGGATTGATGAATTTGTTGTTTTTACTAGAAAAATGGATTCAACACCCTCGAATACCCCTACTTCACTTGGATTATGTAATTTTAGCATTTGATATCTATGATTTCATCAATCCAAAATGATTCCTTCCATATTTGAAGACAAAAGTTCCAATTTCTCCTCCCATTATTTTGAATAGTTGCAAAAGGGTGACCTCATTAGACATATAGATTACACCCTGTCATATATCCTTGTATTTTTTAGTTCTCTTTCAAATATCAATTTGTATGCTTTCAATGACTAGAGATAATATTAATAGAAAGCTCCTTTTGGTCTTTTAATAGAGGTCAACCAATGGAAATGGAATTGGAACTTGATCAAAGTATTAGGTGAAGTCCATGAGATACGACCATTGACAAAAGGTAAAACTCGTCACTCTCCAATGCTAGTCTCAAAATCGTTGTAGTATCCAAATTTAATTCTTTTGCTAGAAAAAAAGGTGTTTGTATACATAATATATAATTAAATAATATCCCATAATAACTAGGTTTGGTTAATTGATGGGTAAAGAAAGGGTGTTGTGATTCTCAACAAAGATTCAAGATTTGTTTGGTTTGTAGCTAAAGAGGGGATGTTGTGATCCCCCCTACAACATGCCATTTAAAAACATGTTTGTTTGTCATAGATAATTCACCCTCCAACATGTAGTTTAAAATTTAAGATGGATAAACGTTATATGACATTGATTATTTTCCCAAATGTGAATTATTTCTCATGTACTCATAAAAACTAATGTTAGAAAGGTAAGTTTTCAAGGAAATCAGCCTTGTGTATAAATCATTAAACAAATAAGAAGACAATGGCCTTGCCCAATTAGATTCCCACAAGCTTTGGACTTAGCATGATATTTCTAAATATTCCCAATAAATGGAATGGCCCTTGATTTTAAATATTCCCACAAGATTTGGAATGCAGATAATATTTAAAGATTAATAAAACCAATTGTGATGAAAATCCATGAATGCATCTAGAGACAAACCTTCTTAGGGAGCCATAAAAGTCCTAAATTTTTTTAGTAGAATAGAGAAGCCTTTGTTTTTCAATGCCTCTCGTGATGAGCTTAGCCAACCTTACAACTTATATGTTTAGTAAGGATCACATATTAAAATATATTTGATATGTATATGGTATCTATTTTAATAACATATGATCCACATCAAATATATATTGTTACATATGTATATTTTGGTTGACTCATTGAATTTCTCCTATGCCAAACATTCATCAAAATATGTTCTTTTCACTATGTTAAGGGATTATACAACTAGAACTTGTATTTATTGAACAAGACATATTCTCTAGATGCCTTAGTATAACCATAAAAAACCTAATTTAATGGAGCATTCTTCCTCCTAGGTTAATGCCCCCTTGAATGTGAAAATAATACCTTTAGATAATTCTTTCAACAAAAGGCATTATCTATTCTAGCATACTTTAATTTTTGAATATAGATGAGGACCTATTGAGATGAGTTGAGAGACTAACTATAAATATATGAGGGTAACTCTTGATTGGATGTGCCGCCATATTTGTAGTATTGAAATCAAAACTAGATGGTGCTTGATCACATGCAGAGCGATCTACCCATACCTTATTTACTTCAGAGAATTTCCCTTTGTGAAATCTTTTCAATAATATAATGAACTTCATAGCCTATAATATTCTTCCAATACATGCGCCCTATCTTCAAAAATAAAATTTTATTTTTTTTGCTCAAAATTAAATTTTATTTTTTTCGTCCAAAAATAATTATTAATTATTTTTTTAATTAAATCGTTTTCGTCGCAATTTCAACGCACAAAATAAATCCTATGAATAATTTTCTATATAAACCACAAAATTGGTCATCGCAAGTGCAACGCACAATAGAAATCATGTGACAAATTTGTTATATAAACCATGAAAGTTGTCGTCGCAATTTCAACGTACAACATAAATCCTACACTCATTTTTTTATATAAACCATGAAAGTTGTCATCGCAATTTCAACGCACAATAGAAATCCTGCGATGAATTCCCTATATAACCCATGAAAGTTGTCGTTGCAATTTCGACACACAATAGAAATCCTGCGACAAATTTTCTATATAAATGATCCAGGTGGATATCGGTGGCCACCCACCTTTTCCAAATGGCTCAAAATGGCTTTCTAGCAATTTTGGCAATTTACTATTTTTAGTAGGTTTTAACTTCCAGGGCCATTTTGAGGGCCCAAATGAAGGTTTTTCTAGATAGAGGTTCTCAATGATATCCGAAGGCATGATTGAGGCCCCAAAATGAATCTCCTCGATGAT
>SNQJ01S0026961.1:62313-82922 GCA_010110895.2 Picea sitchensis
TGTATTTTTACAGTCTCTGTACATTTCTTTGATTAATAGAAATCGTGTATTACTGTATATCTTTGTTTATGGTTGCATCTCTGATACATTTCTGTTATATTATTGAATATCTTCAATATCTCTGTGCATTTCTTTATTATATCTCTTCTTTCATTTCGTGCCGAAAATAATCCGGATCAATAAACCACGAAATTTGTATAGCGATTTCGTCGTTGTATACCATGTTGTCGTCGCAATAGCGACAAAAATTTCGATAGTCGATTTGTCACAATGTTTTCACTTACTCTGCCTATATCTTCGAGTGTGCGATGATCCCTACTATGTCTCTCTTTCGACGAATTCTTCACTTAGTCATATTGGCAACGATATTTCTTTTTTTGTCGCAACTGTGGAAAGTTCCCTATAGTCGTCGCTCTTGCGACGTTAATTCAAGTTCGTTGAACTTTCCACGTCACATGAAACAACGTTTGAGAGACTCAATATTTGTCGCAATATCCATGACATAACATCGCAAGAACATTGAAATAGTCATCGCAAAATGACCCAAATTTGCTAGTGAAAAGAAAAACCAGAGAAGATATAAGGAATTTCAAAGACAGGTTTAACACCTTTGTAAGATGCTTTCCCCAGGAGTTGAAACTTTCCTCAAGCATCCATTCTCAATATATATATATATCAACTATGAAAGATCTATATGGGGGCCTAGTTAGAGAACTTCCTATTACTCTTTTTGAATCTCAAGAGAGAGCATGTGAAATAGAAGAGAACTTAGCCACCTCTCTCATAGAGGAAGAAGAAAACCCCAAGAAGACTCTTCAGATTAATCATATTGATGAATTTATTTCACTAAAACTTCTTGGAGATGTCAGAATTACCTACAAGAGGAATGAGAGAAAGAAGTTGATAGGGAAGTGTGTTCCACGATCATATAAGAGAGAGAGAGAATGAGCTTTAGAAAAATCACCTTGCCCACCAAATGAGATCTTGGAGTTAGAAACGAAGTAGGCCTTAGAATTGGCCGAAGTGAAATTATTGCAATGCATTCAAGAAATGTTTGCAGAACCTATGGAAAAAGTGAAGTGTGAGATCAAAAAATATAAAAAGAACGAACATCTCCAAGACAGTACCAAAATTGAAAATATTTTGGGTCGTGACAACGTAAACCTTGAGGTCCTTGAAGAAGGAATAGAAAACATATTTATTGTGGTAGATTCCTCTTTCATAAATGAAGAAATAAAAGAGGGGTCTTGGGGCTTGGACTTTTATGGTGCACACTCAAGTGTGGGCTCAGGTGTTGGAATAGTCTTAAGGTCACCATATAAAGAGACCACCATTTTTTCGTACAGAATTGAGTTTGGCCACACAAATAGAATTGTTGAGTACAAATCCCTTGTCCTAGGCATAAACCTGGCCATCAATATGAACAACAAAAACCTGCACATAAAGGGTGACTCGGATCTAATTTTTTCACAAGTGAATAGAACATTTGTTGCAAAGAACCCAAGGTTAAAGAAATATAGAGATGTTGTTTGGGAGGCCATAAAGAGGTTTGAAAACTTTTCCATTGAGGCCATCCCTAGGGAAGAAAATCATTTGGTAGACAGTCTTGTTGTTTTTGCTTCAAACATACAACCTTCCAAAGAAATCGGTCTCTACAACGTAGAAGTAAAATTCATACCTTCATTACGTGACAACTTGGAACATTGGAAAGTTTTCGAAAATGACATTCAACTTAGTCATTTTCTACAGAATGAGGGAGAATTCTTTGAAGCCCAAATAAACTTGTTGGTTGAGAAGGAAAACATCGAGATCATCTATATAGCCAACAGGCCCCTTCCCAAAGGGATTATTCCTTTGGAAAACCTCTTTGAATGAAATGATATGTACCAAAGGAAACCTCCAAAGAAAATCAATGATGATATTATTGAATGCAACATTCGAATTGAACAATCCCAAAAGTTAATCCAATTTGGTAAAGGAACAACATCTGATGAGAGGGAAAATCTAACTAAAATTATAAGAGAGTTCAAGGAATTTTTCTCTTAGTCTTATGAATATCTAAAGGCTTACTGGGAAGGTGTTATAAAACATACCATTCCCCTCATTGATGGCAAAAATTCTTTCAAACAAAACCTCAGACAGATGAACCCAAAGGTATAGAAGGAGTTACAAAAGATAGTTGAGGTAAGAATAATTGAATCAATTAGATATTCATCTTGGCTATCTAATCTGGTCATTGTAAGGAAGAATACTGGTGAAATTAGGATATGTGTGGATTTCAAAAAATTAAACCAAGCCTCACTCAAGTAAAATTATCCCTTACCAACTATGGAATATATTTTGTAAAGGGTAACCAATGCAAGGATGATGTCCAGGCTTGATGGTTTCTCGAGATACAACCAGGTTTTGGTAAGGTAGGGTGATCAACTCAAAACTTCTTTTACAACCCCTTGGGGAACCTATACATATTTACAAATGACCTTCGGACTCAAGAATGCATGGGCTACTTTTCAGCAAGCCATGGAATATGACTTCAGAGATCTAATAGGAAATATCATAGAGATATACCAAGCTGACTTGACCTCCATTTCTAAAACAAAGGAACAACATATTCAACACTTAAGAATTATTTTCCAAAGATATAGGGAATATGGCATTTATATCAACCCTAAGAAATCAATTTTTGGTGTAGAAAAGTGTAAGTTATTGGGACACCTCATTTCTAAATATGGAATCATGATAGATCCCACCAGGGTTGAATCCATAAAGAAAATCCATCTCCCTAAAGATAATAAATCCTTTCAATCCTTCTTCATCCATATTAAATTTATTAGGATATTTGGCCCAAACGTTTCCGAAATCGTTAAACCCGTTAACAAGTTACTAAAGAAGGACTCCCATTTTGAATGGGAAAGTTAAGGTAGGCTATATTTCAAACATATTAAGGAGGAAATGACTGTCACTCCTCTCGTGGTTAGCCCAAACTTATTCAGGGACTTCATCATTTTCTCCTTTGCTTTAAAGGATACCATCACACGTGTGTGGTTACAAAAGAATGATCAAGGGGATGAACAACCAATAACTTTCATGAGCAATAATCTTAGGGACTCAGAACTGAATTACACCAACACAGAAAAATAATATTATTCTCTAGTTAAGTGTCTAAATAACTTTTGAACCTATGTGGGATACAACAAGATCAAACCCTTTGTCCCCTACCCCGTCGTGGATGTGTTATCACAACAAGATTTCCTTCAATCAAGGGGAAAGTGGGTGTCACAAATACAGGAATATGATTTGGAAATCAATCCAACTAAGATAATTAGAGGACAAGGGATGGAAAAAATTATGACAAAAAGCAATCAATAGGCCATAGAGGTAGGACAAAATAATCAAGTCAACATCATCATAAGTGATATTGAAAACAATGAATAGTATTCAAACATCATTTATTACCTAAAAAACCTCACATTCCCTAATCATTTGGTGGAACATAAAATAAGATCCCTGAGACTCAAAGCCATGAAGTATTTCCTAACAGAATAGGGTCTCATGTGGAGAAACCTAGATGGGGTAATCCTTAGATATGTTGATAAATAAGAAGCTAATAAGTTAGTCACAAAACTCAACGTAGGACATTGTGGAGGCCATTTTGTAGCACGCACCATGGCCCATAAGATTTTGAGAGTAGGGTACTATTGGCCTACTATTTTCTCTGACACACATTGATATGTTAGCGCTTTTCAACTGTGCCAATTTTTTACTGGAAAGCCGTGCCTCCCTTCCCTTCCCCTTAAACCAATCATTGTAGAATCACCCTTTCAACAATGGGGACTAGATTTCATCGACGAATTCAAAGACAATTATAGTAATGGATATCGATGGATTTTGACCTCCACTGATTACTTCACCAAATGGGTGGAAGATATCCAAACCAAGAAAGAAACCAAAGAATTCATAATGAGGTTCCTTGAGGAGAATATTATTACTAGATTTGGTTTCCCTACTAAGATAACCACCGACAATGCCAAATCATATAGCTCAGTGGCGCTCAATGAGTTTTTTTTCAAGTATGGGATTTTTTTATCACACTCTTAGAATTAGTATCCTCAAGGGAATGGATTGGCATAATCCAACAAGAAAAACATCATGAACATTGTGAAAATGACTATTGGGGAGAACAAGAAGAGTTGGGACAGCAAGATCAAGTATGCCTTTTGGGTTGACCGCACAACCCCCAAGAAATCCACAAAAAATACTCCTTTCAAGTTGGTGTATGGATTTGAGTCTCACTTTCCTATAAATCTCCAAATTCCAGTGCTACAAATAGCCCAACAATTTAGTACAAATAAGGAAGCATTGTAGGAGAGAATCAATCAACCTATAGAGTTGGATGAGACTCAAAGAATGACCTTCGATCAAGTGGAAAGGAATCAAGAAAAAATAAAAGGGACTTTTGATAAAAATTCAAGACAAAGAGACTTCAAGGAAGGGGATCAAGTTCTATTGTGGAACTAAAGAAGAGAAAAACTAGGAATGCATTAAAAGTTCGACAGTCATTGGCTAGGCCCCTATAAAATAGAGGAAGTGTCTGGACTAGGCTCTTTCTACTTATCCACGAAAGATGGGAGTAGGATGCCACTACCAATAAATGGATCTATCCTCAAACATTATTTCCAGGGTGGCACATGACTCCTTCAAGGCCCATTCCCTCGGTAAGTAGGCAAGTCATTTTGATTCCCTCCATTTTGTATCTTGATTGTTCATACTAGTTTATATGCATTTCATTTTCATTCTACCTTACTTGCATATTGATTTCATTCTTAGCTTAGAATTTATTCAAAAAGTTTCAAAAGTTTATTTTCTAGCTTAGTGGGTTTTGATATGGTCATATGAGAACAAGGATGAGTAGGCCATCGTGCACTTGACAATTTGATGTTTACTTGTAGGTACATGTCTACGAGGAGATGTTTTGTTTCTCATGCACTCTACGAAGATTACATGTCCCCAAGAAAGAGCCATGTGCTATCCCCATTTTTTGGATAACTAAGGAGACAATGTCTCAAGACCCTCGAGTTGTAGATATGGAGTTTCGAGGGACTACATGAACAACAATACCCTTTTCATAGATGGAAAACCCACTCACCACCATAGATGGTCATAGGTTTACAGATGGCATCCACCACACCAGTTGGATTCTAGAAGGAGATGGGCCTTGCTCCATGAGGTACAAGTCACTATTATCGTGAGGATCATTTCAATACCTAAGCCATTTGATTATGTTGTATCTTAGATTTCTCTATATTTCATGATATGTGATTGGACATTATGCCTATTTCCCTACTTCACCTTGGTAGTTGACATTGTGCCCTAGTAATTGGTGTTCTTTGGGAATGTGTTTTCTACTGGGAAATCCCTTAATAAGCCATCGTACCGTTCCCAACCATAATTACCATTTTCCATCATTATTCCCTTCCATTTCCTTATCTCTTGGAATTTTAGGGTGTATTAACCCAAGAAGGGGTTGTCCCTCATTATATGGGAAGAAGGGTATAAAGTCCCATAGGGGTTGGTGTTCGGTAAAAGATAAAATCCATATATGAACCTTCCATATGATTTGCCCAAGGAGCACCTAAGAAATCAATAAAACACTTATCTTTGAATAAAACGGGACCCATAATATAGCAAACAAATGTCTGAAAGGTAGATTAAAGAATAGGAGGTCTCATCATGAGTCGACCTATCACATCCGTGGATATCTAGTCGTATGATATTGTCATTATCTAGTCACCAAACCAGGGCAATGACTCTTAGTTGCATGGTTGAGAGAAAGGGGGTCTCATCACGAGCCATCCTTCTCATTTCCATTAGGCATTTGTGGGTGACATTGCCACTATATGGTCACCACGCCAGGTCAGTGACCTTCAACCTCTCCTTGTGCTAAAGAAAATATAAAGAAATAAAGATAAAAGGAAAATGATGAGCTTGGAAAAAGTGCTTTGCGAACGAAGGTACCACACACACTCTACCAAGGCACCCATAAATGCGACACTACGAACCCTAGTATGTCATGAGTCCTATGCCCATTGCGTCTTGATCCCATCCACCTCATGCACTCTACATGGATTATAGAGGGACCTATTGGATTTTTTCCTTTACCTAGGGAAAGATCTACCCAATAGGACACCTCGTCAACCCTCCCATACTTAAGCTTGACAAGTCACATAATGTCTTTGAGATGTTAATTGTTTGATATAGTAATATTTGATACACATGTGTGGATGGATTATTTATTGATTGGATCCACTTATCATGATGTCATGACTTGATATTCTTGGAGGGAGTTTTTGTTTGTCTTTGGAGGACCTAGCTGGTGGACATTTTTGGGAGAACAAGCCTATCTTGAGCTTCCATGGGGATACAAGCCCAAAGGTTGGATGCCAAATGCCCACATGCGAGATGAGAGAGATTTTACTTGGACGACCTTGATGGTGACTTGAATGACCTATCCCACCAATTTCTTGCTAAAACATTTGCCCAGGAGGGGAAAAACATCCCACTTTTGAGCATGACGTCATGATATTGGGGGCTAGGGCTTGGTGGTGAGGTGCCACTCATTTTCACTTGGAAGTTTTTAGGAGAAGAGGGTTTTCACCATGATGAGATCACTTAGATTCATGACATATGGATTTGGGAGGCCCTTCCATGCTTCTCCAACATCAACGGACTCCTCAAAGTGACAAATCCTCGCCTAAAGGGGTGACGCCATCCTAGATTAGGGTTTAATTTGTGCAAAAGATGAAATTTTAAGTGAATTGTTTAATATTATTGTGTTAAGTGGGAAAGATTAGGGTTGTTCACCCCTAATATTGTGTTTTACTCCTTATTATTTGGACAAGCCATGTTGGCTAATTTTTGTATAAATAGAGATCATAAGATCTCATTTTGAATCATATCTCTTCTCTTGTCAGAGGATTTGATCTAAATTTTCGGCCTCCTTAGCTATTTTATCACTTGTGCACTTGTGTATGGATATGGTTGTGAATGGTTAATAGAAGAAGTAATGCGCTAGCCTTGAAATGCTATTCTCTAGCTCTTGTTGTGGATTTGTCTTAGCATGTCTCTTGATCGTGGTATGGTTTTTACTATATTGCTATGATTTTATTCAAGTCAAGTATTGTTTATGATAGGATATAGGTGGGAAGTATAAGGGCATACAGCCCCACCATAGTCTTCACCATTTTATTGCTTCATCTCATTGATTAAGGGTTTGCTAAGAGAAGTATAAGGGCATACACACTCTTAGCTTAAACCCTAGCTTAGAGAAACTTGCCCTGGGGAGTAGAAGGGATTACAGCCCAAGGAGGTAGCTTATCTAAGATACTTGTTAGTCTATTAACCCAATAGTAAAGGAATTGGTCATTAATTTTTTGCAATGGAGAAATAAAATATTGTGTTAGGAAACATGAATTTCGGTCATTTTTACTTCTTGCAAAGTGGGTTGTTTTCCTTGTGCCCTAGGCACCTCACTGTCACTAGGGTTTCCTCATATAAGGGATACTTATTTATTTTGTTACAAATTTTCATATTCAGCCATTAGGGCTACAGAAACCCTAACATACTTGCTCTAATAACTCTCTTATCAACCATTGGTTTTTGCTCAAAGGTTGCACGTTTACTCTCCTTGTCCTAGAGAACTTTTGGGAAAGTTTGAGGGGATTCTAGTGGCTAATTTTATTTTTGTAATAAATTAAATGTTACAGAAATAGGGCTGATATAAGTCTATGCAGACAAGTTTTTACAACAACCTTATCTCTATGCTAAGAGTATCGGTTCTTCATCTTCAGTTCAACTAGTCAATTGCTAGCCTTTCTCTTGCATTTTCTACTTGATATTGAGTACATTTTGAGAAGATTATAGTATCTTTTTCTTACTAATATATACTGTCATTTATTTCTCCAAATTTTGGGACAAAAATATTAACTTGCTGATCCAACTAACATATATTGTTGCAAGGTGTGTTTTCTTGTGTCTTGGGCAAATACAATCATCCAAAAAAACACTATACTTGTGGGGAAGCCTTTGCTTGACATACAAGGAATATCTTCCTAACATTCATTCCATTTAGACTCAAACTATAGGGGTTTCACTTACATCTATCTCCATCTCCATCTCAATTCCGCTAGGGTCATCGAGATCGCCTCCCTAGAGTGACCTAGTCACCCTTGAAGTGCAAGCCCTACATCGAGGTGACATTGGGTGTAGGATTCCCAAAGTTATAGCACTTTTTCCTTGGTTGGTTCAGTCTTTTTCCAACCTAAATATTCCACTATAACAGTACCAAAGTTAAGGAAAGAGGTTACTTAGAAAAACTATAAATACACCTCAAGAATTCTATTATAAGTACATTACAAATACACACAAGTTCATTGAATATTTATCTAATTGATCAAGTGATTCTTATATGAGGTAACTAAGGATATATGAGGTATTTTTCAGAGGGAATATGAAGTAAATAAGGGATAAATTCCAAGGGAGGATGAAATATTGTGAGGATGTGTTCTAAGGTATGTTATTTATAGGTCATCTTACCATTTTCGCTATAAAGTTTTTTCTAGAATGATTCAGATAGTAAAACCTGGAGGATATTGATATGACATACCAAGGTACTTTTAGTAGAAATTTTGTATTTTGGTTCATTGCAGTTTGGGAGATACACTATGTGGAAGATATGGTTTTTGTCCAATACTCCTAGAACTAGTCTCAAACAATGGTTTTGGGTAAAACCGTCATAACGTATTCATAGAATATCCAAATTCACCGAGACAAAATTAATTCGATAGAGTACAAGACTTAGTATGTTGTGTGCAATTTTCATATCCATATATCAAACATTCCAAGTGGCACATGCTCTATAAGTTATCTCTCTAGAATAAGCCATAATTCAACAAGATCTGCCATTTTTTCTATAACTCCTTTTCTGGGATCTTCCAAGTAGTGATAATTAGAGGAATTGTAGAGAAGATATTGAATAATATTGGGTACAATTTTCAGACATTTTTTCATTGCACTTACGAAACTATTCTTGTTGAAATTTTGGGTTTGTGACTAATCCAAAACTAGTCCTGTGAGACTAAGGTAATGTTTGATGAAGATTTTATTCTCTTGTTGCTGAAGTTAAGGAAGGTTTTTCGGTCTCTGATCACATACACCATGTCTATTACATAGTTACATGTATAATTATATGCATGTTTTGAGGGTTATATGTTGATGATGTTATGGTGTATGACATGATTGAGACATATCATGAGTGATATGGTATATGGTTGATGCACATGGTTTGAGGAGCATGTTGGATACTGGGCACATTATTTGAGATACATTTTTGGTATATGTATGACACACTTGTTGGTGATATATATACAACTTGTACACGAAATCACAACTTGTACTTGGTGATGTTGGTGCATGCTTAGTAGAGGCATTGTTTTTTATGTTGAGAATATGGTTTGAGATATGTTCTTGGTGATCTTGGCATGAGTTGCATGCAGATAAGAGTGGATATGGCTTCATGAATGAGACAGTTGTTGGAGTTACTTCACATGCACCTAGGATTTATTTTTTCGAGGGTTATTCCTTGTTTATTAGTCATAATTAGTCATTATCTAGTCTCCTATATTTTAGGGGAGAATATTCCACCTGGATAATATTCTCTTTCAGTTAACACTTCAGTTTGACTAATTGAGTTGATTTTAGATGTTGCATTGGTTTTGTCACCATGCAAGATTGGGATCATCACCAACTCACTACTCTTTGTTCAGTCAGTTAACTGAAGACTAGTTGACTAGTTAACTCAGCTAGGTGGCAGTTCACTCACATAACTGCCTGAGAGACTAGACTAGGTGGCAGTTTACTCTTGTGAATGTTGGTGTGTGTCTAGATCAATCTAGACCACCACTATGGCTCATTAGTTACTCATGTATGTTATATCTATTGAAAATTATTCACTCCTTGAGTGTGGAATATGGTTAATGAGAATTCTTCCATTCTTTCTATCTTGCTTCTTCTTTCTCAATTTCTCTCTACAAATGTGTGTAGTATTTTCTAGCTAGATCTATTCTATGTAGGTTCAACACATTTACAACAATGACAGGCTAGACAGGTTGATGTGACTGTGAAAATGATAGTGACAGTAACAATGATAGTGACAGTGACAGTGGTAGTGACAACATTTGTGGTAGTCACAGTGGAAGAGTCTGTGATAGTTGGTCTACTTTTATATTTTAGGGTGGCGGGACATGGCAAGGAAAGGGGGTTGTAGACTCATTTAAGTTGGAGATAGAGAATCAAGGAGTTGTATATTTCTTCAGGTTGGATCCTAAGAACTATTTGGTTGGATTCGGAGAACTCAGGGGGTTGTAGCCTCCTTTTGGTTGGAGCAAGAGAATTCAGCGATTTGTAGCTTCCTTCAGGTTGGATCCTGAGAATATGAGGTTGGAGCCTCCTTCTTGTTGCAACTAAAGAACTTGGAAGTTGGTGCTTCCTATGAATGAATTATTGATATATATAAGAAAGCATTCTATGGTTTTCTCCCATTTGTGTTTCCACGTAAAAACAAGTGTACTATGTTCTTGATGTGATGTTCATGTGATGTTGCTTATCTTTACATTCCTATGATATATATATTGGATGGATTCATAGATGATACATTGATGATAAAATGTTGAACACTATTGGTAAAAGTTAAATAATACATATTGTGGTTGAAAGAGGTATAATTTCTCATTATTGATTCACCCCCCTCTCAATAATCCAAAAAATGATCCTGAGGGGGTAGGGGGGATTTTCCTAATACTAGAGGTAGGGGCCCATGTGTAGAGGAGCCTAAGTGTTTCATATTCTTTATTCCTAAGGATCAAGTGTGCATCATAGGGTATGGGGCCCTATGGATGTAGGGGGGAGGTGGCCCAAGGGTGAAGGGGTCTAGGTGTCAAGTAAAGGTGGGGGATCAAGTACATATGGAGATAGGGTACAAGAGATGGGTGTTAAGGGAATAGTTGGGAGGTGGGGACCCAAGGTAAGATGGGGTTGTACGCAGGGAAATGGGGACTATGTGGAAGAGGTAAAGGGATTTGGGATCCATTGATGAAGGATCCAATTCTAGGGGGACAGGGTCTAGAGAATTAGGGACCAAGGGTTTTGGTTTGAGGATGGAATTATGGATGAGACACTAAGGGATAACATTATGGGATGATGGAATGTGAGGAATAATGTGAAGGGTTCCCAAACATAGGGTCAAATGGTGCAAAGGTGCCTATGGGAAGGAATAAGGCCCTAGGTTAGATGGGATAGGGAAGGAATAGGTATATAGGGAAGAGGCTACAAGGTAAAACATGATAAGGTCTGAAGAGGGGGCTATGGTCATTGCTTGAAGGTGGTTAGGGTACATGAAAAGGATTAATGGAAGAGGGAATCAATATCCCAGAGGAAGATGGAGATGCAGGTAGAGGTAGGATCCAAATAATGGATGGGGATGGAAATACATGCTTACTTCAAATGAGTCTTTGGTTTCCCCCCTCGACCATACCAAGGCCCCGAGACCCATATCTAATGACCAAAAACGTTTTAGGGCACTAACATCTTTCTCTAAGGCTGAGGATACCCTTCGGAGCTAATGTGTAGTGCTTCAAGGCATTGTTCATGAAATCAAAGATTTCATTATGGCCTAAGGAATGTCATTCTTACCTAGATCAATTATAGGGCCCTAAGAAACATACTTACTACTTAGAACAACCTAGTGGCACCAACATTCATAGTAATAGGCCAATGATACCCTCAAGAGGCCATGTGTGGTTGTTCGAGGTAGCCTCCTTGACCCTATATGAATAGAAGCTTCCTTTAGAGCCTAATGTTCATGTTTCCTCCCTTGGACATGTCTGGGGCCTTGAGACCCATAGCGAATCCTAAAAAATAATAGGTGTACCTATATACCTACTTAGAGGAAAAGGATTCCCTCGATATGTCAATTGTGGTGGTTCAAAGTGTCACTATTGGCCCCAAAATCCTATAATCTTCCTTTAGGGCCTAACTCTTGGGTTTGTTCCCTTGAACATACCAATGTTCCAAAGACTCATACACAATTTTCAAAAACTCATAATGNAACAACCTAGTGGCACCAACATTCATAGTAATAGGCCAATGATACCCTCAAGAGGCCATGTGTGGTTGTTCGAGGTAGCCTCCTTGACCCTATATGAATAGAAGCTTCCTTTAGAGCCTAATGTTCATGTTTCCTCCCTTGGACATGTCTGGGGCCTTGAGACCCATAGCGAATCCTAAAAAATAATAGGTGTACCTATATACCTACTTAGAGGAAAAGGATTCCCTCGATATGTCAATTGTGGTGGTTCAAAGTGTCACTATTGGCCCCAAAATCCTATAATCTTCCTTTAGGGCCTAACTCTTGGGTTTGTTCCCTTGAACATACCAATGTTCCAAAGACTCATACACAATTTTCAAAAACTCATAATGCTGACTATCCCCATATGGAGACCAAGGATATCCTTGAAAGGTGCTTTGTCGCAAATCAACATGTTCTTGATGGCCCGAGATGCCTACAGGATTCCTTTGGCACATTATTGTTAGACCTACCTTGTGAATTCTTAGTAAAAAAAGCATTTTCACATTCTAGGAATGTGCACACACTCTGGAACACAAATATGTTATTTTCATTCAATTTTTTTTAGTGTGGGAATGACAACTTTATCATATTTGTTTGATAATTTGATTTCTCAGATTTAGGTTTGATATGAAAAAGCTAGTGGTTTGGAATGCCAATACATCAAAACCTCCATTTTTCTAAATGCCTCTCAATATCCCTCTTTTTCACATTATTTTTGTATAGGCTACACTAATTTTTGGTGGATGAAACTACACACACATATATAATTGATTGTGCAAATTCCAAATAAATATTTTAAAAATATATATAGTTTACTATTTTTAATAAATTTTTGTCTTGACATATATTAGAATCTTAAAATACATACATCTTTTATTTCATCTCTTGGTGAACCATTTTCATAATAAATTATATGTTGCACTAGTGCAAACATGGATCTACAATCTAAAAATAAACAAATATTGTTTGATTATGTCAAGACCCTCATAGATCTACAATCTAAAAATAAACAAATATTGTTTGACTATGCCAAGACCCTCATACCATACAATAACACAAGACCTTGTAATTTCAAAAATACAATGATTTTCATAATTTAAAAAAACATATATAAAATTAACATTATAAATTTTGAAAAATAACTCTACACAATATCCATGTTTTATCTACAAGTCAACAATTGATTTAAGGAAATTCCATCATTTAGTTACTAACCAAATATATGCATTATATTTTGCATGAAAAATAACATACCATTATTTTTAAAACTCAAATTTCATATAGTCATACACAAATTCTATAAATAAAAATTATATATTCATAAAGCTAATTCAATTTCCTACATTTCATATTTTTACACCATATTCAAATTCATTGTAAAAGTACCTCCTATCATCCCTTCAAGTTAACATGTTTGGATTGCGAGTAACGCATCATGAGAAACCATCATTAGATTATGCCTACCCTTACCCATATGGCATACCCAACCATGAGATGACTCTTCCACCCAATAGTATAAAAACCACACATATGACTAATATATATATATTATTTTAAATGTCACTCTCATCCACATAATAGAACCCAAAATGAATGTCTACATGACATCATCAACCTTATACTTAAAATAACACTACTTTATATTTGTAAATCATAAAATCCCCAAATATAATACATCCAAATGCATACCCACCTACTATAGATACCTCTTCGACCCTAGACTATAAAAACAACATATGTGATTAACTTTAATAATGATCCAATTAATTTTAATAATTGTAAATGAACTTTCCACCACATAACATGCAATGAAAGTATATGTCACATCCTCATAATGAAAGCTTAAACCCTTAAACACACTATTTCCAAAAGAAAAATATACATTATAAATTGGAAATTTTTATAGAAAGATCATATTCACTATTGTACTTTTAAGTGTTAAATCCATTATTTTTCAACAAATCCTACTTATTAATAAGAATTAGGTTCTTATTTTTCATAAAAAAACATGAAAAATAAAACTTTATGTAAATAATAAAATCTCAAACATAATACTTCCCAAAAAAACATTACCCTTCCCTCTTAACTATAATATATAAAAAAATATGATTAACCTAATATAATTAATCTTAATAACATTTATATTTAAAAATGTAATTTTCTACATATAATCAATTTCACTAAATGAAAACCTACTTTAAATAATTGTCATAATAATATAAAACCTGGCTAAACTTTTCCAAAAACCCATATTCACTAAATATACTACAAAGCCTTTGATCCATTAATTTTCAATTAATAACACTTCTCACCTCTAAAAAGAAAAGAAATGTAATTAATTCTCAGCCAACAATCTTACAATGTCAACTACTTCATAAAATCCAGAATATAGAGATATGACATTGGAAACAATATGTTAAATGTCTTCCAAAAACACCCCTCCATTGTAGATACCTCTTCCACACTGTAGAAAAGTGTTCAGTGAAAGACTATTAAAACAATATAATACTTCCAAAAGCACGCCCACCGACTGTGATACTTCTTCCGCCTTACACTATAAACATACCCACCAACTGTAGAGACTATCAAAACAAAAAGACGTGATTAAGTTTAACTCGAATTACATATACACAGAATTTTTTCTCGAATCAGTTATTTTTCAACTAAGCCCACTTATCAAGAGGCATTGTTTTTCACACAGCAACACGAAATGACAACTTGTATGCGTCTAGCGTGAGCTGATTAGGTGAGCAATTGATTAGGTGACAAAGATAAAGATTGATAAGGCCGAATAAGGAAATCCAAACTTTCATTACAGAAGTGCCAGGCAGATCATATCGTCCATGGGCTATATATAGGCAATGGCAGGAACAGGTTCTGTCATTGCTTTTTCAGTTCATTATTTTGAGCTGCCTCCGTAGTCCAAAACCTATCATACGATAACGAGCAGGAATGTCTCTTATTTCCATCGTGCCGTTGGCTTCGAAATCGTGCCTCTGCAAATTGTTGATCAGTTCAAACACTTGGAGTGTGTAGGCGAGCGAAATCTGTCACGGCTTCCATGAGCACGAGTTCGAGCACTGCCGTATCTGATCATGGTGTACAAAGACGCATAGGCGATCATCATTCCAACCTGTGGGACGATGATTTCATACAATCTCTCTCATCACCTTATGGGGTAATTACGTTCATTTATATTTATCATTCAAATTTAATGGACTACTTTTCTCTTGCACTGCAAAATCTTTTAAGTACCTTTTTTTTTTTTTTTTTTTTTTTTTTTTTTTTTTTTTTTTTTTTTTTTTTTTTTTTTCCATGAGCACGAGTTCGAGCACTGCCGTATCTGATCATGGTGTACAAAGACGCATAGGCGATCATCATTCCAACCTGTGGGACGATGATTTCATACAATCTCTCTCATCACCTTATGGGGTAATTACGTTCATTTATATTTATCATTCAAATTTAATGGACTACTTTTCTCTTGCACTGCAAAATCTTTTAAGTACCTTTTTTTTTAAAGAAAAATCGTTTTTAAATTGGTAGTATTCATAATCTCATTATTTTTCTTTTTTTTCATCAATTAATTAGTTCATATTTTATTTTTTATCTTTATCAGAAAAATCTGCTACTTACTACCTTCCCTTTAATATTTTGAATTGATTCTTGTTCCATTTGTTTTCAGAAAAATCCACCTTCCCTTTAATATTTTGAATTGATTCTTGTTCCATTTGTTTTCAGAAAAATCTACCTTCCCTTTAATATTTTTAATTGATTCTTGTTCCATTTGTTTTCAAAACGCCAGATGTAAACACTGAGAAACTTTTAGAAATTATGGATTGGAGTTCAAAAACACAATAAGTTAAAATATATCTAAGATGATTAGCTGTGTCATTTTCTATCTTTTCCATAGTCTAAATGGATTTGAGTGATCAATCAAGTAAAATTCCTGTCATTTGTATGTGTAGATGATGGAAAGAATGAGGTTCTTCTGAACTAACCTTCAGTCTGCATCGTCAAGCGGAAGTCAACGGCACGATGGAAATAAAAGACATTCTTCTCATTATGATATGATAGGCCTTGGACTACGAAGGAACTAAAAAGGCAATGGCAGAACCTGTTCCTGCCATTGCGTATATATAGCCCATGGACGATACTGTGCATTCACAGCAACAACAGCATTCCTTATCCGGCATTATCAATCTTTTATCTTTGTCCACCGTTAACCATAATCAATTCTTCACCTAATCAGCTCACGCTAGACGCTTACAAGTTGTCATTTCATCTTGCTGGGTGAAAAACAATGGTTTAATACCTATTTTAAAAAAAAATTGACGTTGTATAAACGTGTTATTTTTTAGATTTTTTGTTCGGAATTTGGGGATGTAAATTTCGATAAAATAGCTATTTTTTTGTTGTTTAAATTGTATTTTTCTCTTCATATTTTTTTTATCTTTTTTTACCTGTTCGTGCCATTGCTTATATAGTGAGATTATAGCCCATGGGCGATATTGATTCATCTGTGACACTAATGAAAGCTTAGATTTCCTTATCTAGTCTAATCAATCTAATGGGTATATTTAATAGGTTTTTAGTTCTTAATAGGTTTTTTATGGACAAGATTAAATATGCCTAGAATATTCTTAGTGGTTACAATAAATGAATGGTTCTGATTTCATCCATTAACTTCACAGCTGTTTAAAAATTACTGTGTTTACTAATTTATTGCCACCTCTACCTGATTAAAAAATATTAAAATATCTTGAAATTTCATGTTTCTACTGACTGACTTTTGGTGACCGCGTTTCTGACGTTTGGTGGCCACCACTCTGACCCCATTCGCCGAGCAGGTTTGCGATCAAAGTTTCGAAATCAATCGGGGCTACCTATATATTCTGGGCTGCAACGTTTTGCTAACATGGTGAATTCTTTTCAGGATTTTTTGAATTCATTTTTCCGTGAAGTATACAAGCCGCTGCCTCAGGAGTACAATCTGGTAATGGCTATGCTGTGGCGACACCCAGAAAGAGTAGACATCCACAAACCCAAAGTCGTTCACTACTGTGCCGACGCAAGTTCCTTTTGTTTTTTTGTTTCAATTGAGCTATTAATTACAGTTTTGCCATAGGATTATAGTGCTTGTATGGTCATGATGGTGGTGCAGGGAGCAAAACCGTGGAGGTTCACTGGCAAGGAGGCAAACATGGATAGAGCAGACATCAAGATGTTATTGGACAAATGGTGGGAGGTTTACAACGATTCGTCTCTAAATTTTACGGAATTGAGAAGTAAGCCGTTGGGATCTGCAATACCAACGGCCGCCATTACCAACAACGCATCTGCTCCGCCTGCAGCGTAATCAGGGGCGTTTCTGATCCACGCCCATCCACGGCGTAAGCAGGGGCGTTTATGTACAGAAGATATAAGCTACAAGCCCATCCCGTTTTTACATTGACGCCATTGTTATATCGCACGGCGGACCCATGAACGAATCCACAATTTAAATGTTGTATAAATTGTTTCGTGTGTTCAGGATCTGACCTGTTCTGCGTGCATGTGTTTTTCTAAATTTTAGAAGATATTGACGCCATCTCGTTTGTATACGAACCCATCTCGTTTGTATATTGACGCCATTAATGGTGAACCCTTAAACTATCGACGGATCACCTTTATGTGTAGCTGCAGTGGCGTCGTCAGCGGTGTGTAGCTGCAGTGGCGTCGTCAGCGGTCTTGTGTAGGCGAAAGGCTGCCACATTGAATTTGATTTTGTTTTAATATGCCTTTTTAGTAGCCTAAGCGAAAGGCTGCTACATTAAATTTAATTTTATTTTAATATGTTTTTCGACGTTAATCAACGACATAATTGTGGCTGTGCTAGTGTATAATCAATTCAATTCCTCACTTAATCAACTCACACAAAATCAACTCACACAAGTTGTCATTTCATGTTGCTGGGTAGACCTATTGATAAGCGGGGTTAGTTGAAAAATAACTGAATCGAGACTGAGTAGTACATTCAGTTTATTTCGGACTTCCAAGTTATTCTTCCTTTGCCAGAATTGTAGTTGAATTTCTTAAAGAAGCAGACTGGATCTCGACCGGTTATTTTCCAACGTTTGAGGAGTACTTCGAGAATGGAAAAGTTAATTCTGTTAATCGCGTAGCTACATTGTAACCCATACTCACGTTGGGCATTCCTCTTGGAGAATTTTCGTCAATGACTTTCCATGTTCCATCATTCGATTACAAGGTGAGACATGGTGTTACCAGGTACTAGTTAACCTCCTATGTCAAATCAAATGAAAATGCAAGAATATTTACGTAGAATTTTGCCATTAAATAATGATTGTGACACTGGCACAACGAATGCAGGTTGACAGGGCTAGTGGATGAGAAGCTTCTTGTATATCGTGCTATATAAAGACAATCCTAGATCAACACAGGAAGATGCTCTCAATCATATCAACAGCATGAATGAAGACATAATCAAATAATTGAATTTGGAGCTTCATAGACCAGACAACAATGTTCCAATCTCTTCCGAGGAAGATGCTCTCAATCATATCAACAGCATGATCGAAGACATAATCAAATAGTTGAATTTGGAGCTTCTTAGACCAGACAACAATGTTCCAATGGCTAAGGAATTTGACAATGAAACAAAGAATTTGACGAAAATAACCGTTCTTGAACCTGTGCCTATGTAACCACATATTAACATATGAGATATCAGATTTACATTAAGTTGGTACTTAGTTTTGGTAAGGCTACGTGGTTTATTATTGTACTTTTCAGGCTATTAGGTCACATACACCCCTATGTAACCACATATTAACATATGAGATATCAGATTTACATTAAGTTGGTACTTAGTTTAGGTTAGGCTATGTGGTTTATTATTGTACTTTTTTAGGCTATTAGGTTACATACACCTAAAGTTTGAGGTTGCAATGGGATTTTAGACATTGAATACATTTACCAATAATATATAAGTTATGAATTGCCAATGAAAACATTTGTCAATAATATAAGTTATGAATTGTCATTTAGAAGTGGTAGAGTTGATTGGTAGCACAACACAGAACACATGAGAAAACATAATGTCCACATGGCATATACAACGAGTATCACACACATTTTAATGATAAAAGACATGTCTTATATAAGGAAAGGATACCAATCCTTCGGGGACCTTTTATGAACAATGGAGATACAATAGGGACCTTTTACACATACGAAAGCATTACTCAATTTTTTTGGAGATTTCATAATAGGGTGAGTGCAAGCTAATGATGGTCTCTCGTGACATGTTAGTGGCAATGAAAACATAGAAAAATAACTTTGAGGGATTATTCAAGATACGTTTACAATGAATTTGAATATGGTGTAAGAAGATGAAACATTGGAAATTGAATTAACTTTAGGAATATACAACTTTTACTCATAGAAATTGTGAATAACTATATAAATTTTGATTTTTTATAAGAATGGTATGTTATTTTTCGAGAAAAATATATCCTTGAAATTACAAAGCTTTTGTTCGTGTAGGCTAAGAGGGTCTCCTATTTTAGGATTTTGATATATGAGAAATATTAATTAAAAAAAAAAACTATATATTTGGAATCTCTATAACTAGTTGTATCTATGTTTTTAGTTTTCCCAATAACTCAATTCTATATCTTATAAAAAAATAACATAAAAACAAAGATATAGAGAGGTATTAAAAATAATGGATATTTTTATCCATTTGCAAACCAAACCAATAGGTTTGCTATCATGAACCTAAATCCAAGGAATCCCACCCAAAAAATGAATTCAAAAGAACCACACATGCTCCATGAATGTGCATGTGCTCTAGGAACATGTACGTTCTTAGGAGTGTGCACGTGCTCCTATATCCTACCTCCTATTTTCCATTCCCCTCTCTCTCTCTCTCCCACACCCTTTGAATCCCCCACACTCTCTCCCCCCTTTATATATTTACCTCTTTCTACCTTCCTTCCCTCTCTATCCCCCTCTTCCTCTCACTCTCTCTCTTCCCCATCTCTATTTTTCTCTCTTTCCCCCACTCCTGTACATGGAAAGACCTAGATATGGCAAGACCTAAACATTGCAAAGCATGGAAATACCAAGATCTTGACCTTTCCATGTCATCTCTCTCTCTCTCTCTCTCTCTCTTTCTCTCTCTCTCTCTCTACCCGGTTGTCCATCCCTCCCGTCTTATCCCTCCCTCTCTCTTCCACCTCTCTCCCACCCTTCCTCTCTCTCTCCTTATTGTTAGTCTCACTATCGCTCTCTCTTTTCCCCTCTTTCTCTCTCTATCCCCTCTCTCTATCTCCCTCTGTATCAACCCCTTTCTATCATTCTCTCTCTACTCCCCCTTCTATGCCTCCCTCTCTCCCCACATTCCTATCACTGTCTGTCTCTC
>SNQJ01S0026962.1:0-25347 GCA_010110895.2 Picea sitchensis
AGAATATAATAAATATTAAAACAGATAATGAATGTATATACCATCGGACGATATTCATTTGATCCCCCGTCCATGTGCCCATATTTTCTACAATGTTTTGTAGCTGTTGCTATTAAAACTCTTTCGGGACGTCTAGTACAACATATTTTGCAAGGGCAATAACATTTACCGTCACCCTTTTCACCCTCTTTAATTCTTTTCCCAGCTCTAATGTTTTTTGACATTCTTCCCCACAGACTTATACTGAAACAAATATCTATTTTTTGTTCACCGAGAAGACCCGCAAACCCTTTTTGAAGCGTCATTATTATAGCAAAATTGTCACAACATCCGTCAAATGCAACATATTTATAGATTTGGTAACGTCGCAATTCCGACGTAAAAAAGTCCTAAGTGACCGTTGGTATTTTGACTTGGTGAACATACTAAGGTGATCGTTGGAGGGGAAAACCTAGTTTCCAAAACGTGGAAAACGTGGCAAGAGCGACGTTAACATGGCAAGAGAGACGTCAACGTGGAAAGACCGACGTTATCAGGCAACATGATTTATTTTTTTTATAAATTTCCTCTATTTTGCGACAATATGGACAATTTTGTCCATAACGCCGCAAATAAAATGTCAGAATTTCTACAATATGTACTAGTGACATATCCAACATCCATTCTTCAGTTCAATGCGCCTAGTCCCAGTAGTAGAAGTTGCTAGCCTAGGAGTCTGTTGTACTAGTTCGTTCTGTGCAAAATGTTGATGCTGCTATGGATGATGTTGCTACTACTATTGTGGTGATCTATAAGGATTCTTATGATGAGGATCCTGTCGGAGCAATGTCAAGAATGCAGGTCCCCTAGGTGTATCACATTTCCCATAAGTATTTCTAACTGTTGTCTGATGCTACAATGCTTTAGGTTGCATCTGTCTTGTCTGCCTGGAAGGAGTTATGCCCTGCCCCCCACTATTTATTTCTTCCTCAGCAATGAGGGCCTTTTGAACTGCATCATGAAACGTTTGAAGCATCAAGGTCCTTACTTTCAAACAAATGTTAAAGTTGAGGCCAAACACAAACTTGTTAACTTTTAATTTCTTAGTGTTTAGATGTGGATCCTATATGAGTAGCTCCATGTACCTGGTCTCATACTCCGGTACCATAAAAATACCATGTCGTAAGGTGTTGAACTCATTAAGCTGGTGCTCAATGAATTCATCAGACAAATATCTCTCCTGGAATCATTCCTCGAAGAATTATGATGACATCTTCAATGACCATGTTTAGTTGAGGTAAGAGTGTCTTCAACCAAATAAGCGCACTCCCTTTCAGTTGAAATACCTCCATGTTGGAGGTGTAATCACGTAGTATGAAGCACATCGCCATGTTATCCAACCATTCCTCGGTGGCTAAGCCATCTGTGACACCCCAAAACTTGGGAAATTTCACCTTCTCTAGTTCTATGTGTATACTACTACTAACTGCTGGGGGGAGCTATGAACCCTCTTTGGGAACAAACTCTCTGCCCTCATATCAATCAAGGCAGTTGATTAGCGCCTCTGACATCCTCTGAAAGGATCTCATCATACCTACCACATATCCCACTCAAGTTTCTCCTCCTTAGTAGTCTTCTTACTTCCCTATGGATTAGATCATGTTAGCGTGGATGCACTCGAAGGAAGCATACCTCTTCCTCCCACACCACGACGTCTACTACTCCTGCATCCTCTAACCATGATACCTGTCATGAACAAATTCAAATATATTAGCAAAAAATACCATATGAAACATATTTAAAATCAATATAAACAGTGGAAGGCATAATGGGTCTGATATCACAGTGTTGAACCCGCTCTGATACCATGTGTAACATCCCTCTGGTTCACTAAAGAAGGTGAGTAAAAGAAACTACAAAAATCTATATATAATTTTTTTTTTTGAGTAACTTGGTCATAGCGCATTTAATTTCATCAACAAGCACAAGTAATAAAACAACACCTTATCTATGCATGACTTAAAACAATATCTAGAACTTTTTGGAGGACCAACACGAATTCTATGTGAGGCTATGGAGGAACAACATAGTAATTAATTGAATTATCTTGTCTACAAGGCATGAGGTTTTTGCATGACACTATAATCTATTTATGATGTGCGAATAAAAATTTTACTCCACTTAAGTTATTAATGTAACCTTAAATTATAAAACATTTAGAAATAATTTTGATTATAAGAATGTTAATAAAACGTAAATAATTTATATTGATTAACAACTCGTTAGTTATTACTATAAACATTATTTGTTACAACTTCTACTCCATAGTAATCAATGCATTTTTATTATTATCTTATATATAAAATATATAAGTAAGATATAAATAGAATATACGTATAAGGACTTAATTCACATATATATGTAGAGTAAGTCCTACAACTTATTAGTAAAAGTAGAGTAGTTAAGTTAGGGATGCTAGATCATCTCCAAATTAATCTGATTAGGGAAGAAGAAAAGGTGTAAACACTCTAATTACAAAAGTGTGAAATTCAAGTGTTAGATAAGTAATTTAATTTCTTACACAAAGAACTATCGACCCGTGTATTGGGGATGAACAATACTAGAGGGAAGTAGTGAACTATCGACCAGATCAGAGATCGTTCTTTAAGGGAGGCAAAGATAAAATCATGTAAGTGATTAGTTTATCGCATACCTCAATCCTATCTAGGAGATACCAAATCTATTGAATATTATTCTGCATCATGTTCATAACTTACGTTGTGATATCATCGATAGATATATCAAACGTCTTCCCAAAGATATCAACGTCCTAACCATAACTAGGTAAATTCTGTTAAGGTTTATTTCATTATCAATAAAATTACAATTCAATTGAAAAATGTAATACAGAATATAGCGCACAGAGAGGACAACCATCCTACACGATTTAAGATGTGCAATTATTCATATGAAAAATATATAAATATAGATTATTATTGGTGTCTCAAGTTATTACTCATCCAAGTTCCTCCAAGCTACAAGCGACACTAATCAACCGATATCATAAACATTTTACAGGCACAAAGTTGTCGACCTTACGCCACTAATTCATTACTCACTCAAATAATTTAACTAATACCTATGTTGATAATCAGTAAACTGATCACATAATGTATCCTCTAGTTTTAAAATTTAAATAATTTCCAAGGGATTGATTGGATTCTACTCGCATTTCCCTTTTCGTTTTATAGTGAAAATAATTAACGATTCAATAGCACAAAGGATTACACATAATTTAGGAATTAGTTTAAAGTAAAACGAACAACCAACAGTTTCTTATCCGTTGATTTATTAATAAATGATAGTTCAATTACTAGGGTAAGTGACAACATTATAGCCAAGTGGTGTCTGTTTATTAAATTTCATCAAGAAACTATTGTTGATCTCTCGATTGTGTTAAGGTTGGAACTAAAGTTTACTCCACAAGAGGTCTAGTAACCGAGATAAATCGTTGAGACAAGAGGCGATCTTCACCATCATTTCTTTTTAAATATCTATGACAATAATTTTATTATTCGAAGGAAACCTTCACAAGTGAATTTACTTTGCCAATGAAACGTAATTAAATAACTGGTACACAATTTACAAAAAAATGAGTTAGAACTACACCCTCTCCGAGAAGTATTTGTTTTAACTTCCAAATGTGAGTCGATCCTTGTACCCTAACTGCAGATGGAATTCTTTAATCATTTATGTAATTATTATGTGAGAATGACAATCCCTTGCTAGCATTCGAAGGATAGCGATTCCACCATCCATAATAATAGTCAACCAGAGTTCCACCATTATTCTACAGAATCTAAAATTAACAGTCGCAACACATGCTAAAGGTAAAAATAAATTTAAGTTCGTGAGTACTTGGGTCATTTATCTGATCATCAGTCCTGATAAAAATTTAGATGCAGTCACTGCTCACGAATTTACTATGTGGTACACGTTCACTCAGATAAAGGTGTTCAAGCTTCTAATTGTGGTAAGTTTTTCTTGGATACTCTTCCAACGATTTCAATTTGGAGTTGGAAACAAGTCTATTCTAAGTTTATAAATCCTAAAACCAAGAAAAAGAGTCAAATATATAGTGTACTAAATAAATAAGAAACCGAGAAAAAATTTCATAAATTCTCCATTCAAGGAANTCTTCCAACGATTTCAATTTGGAGTTGGAAACAAGTCTATTCTAAGTTTATAAATCCTAAAACCAAGAAAAAGAGTCAAATATATAGTGTACTAAATAAATAAGAAACCGAGAAAAAATTTCATAAATTCTCCATTCAAGGAATAAATCAGCATAAATTATTCAATTGCATATATAAATTAAATACCAGTAGAAGTGTGAATAAAGAACAATACTCTCAAAAAAATAAACCAGATATTTAGCAAAATGGAGGATTATAGCGATCTAGTAAAGAAATGGAATTAAAAGAAGAAAAAACCATTGAAGGTTAACCTATAATCGTGTAAGCATTCAGACTAAGGAACCGTAGATTCAAAGATTCTTTACCAATTTAAACTTTCTTAATAGAAACAATAATTACACATATTTCCATAGGTATCTTCAGCTCCATATTTATTTTACATAGATTATACAGAAAGGAAATTGGAAGCAATGAAAGTATTGACATACCCCCTTCTGTAACCATGATACATATAAAATCATATCATAACCATCCATCGAAGGTCAATAACCAAAAATTAATACCATTTCACAATAGATACATAAAATTATGACATATTATCCAAAAATAACTGAATACTTAAATACAGAGACGAAGATGATCGATTGATGAAGATGAACTCCAACTAGGAGACTTGTTCTCATCCTCCTTACTTCTGCTTGCCAATCCAAAGACTTCATAGGTACCTCCCAACCAATGCTAGGGGTTCTCTTCTTCCCCCTTATCCCCTCAAGCCGCAAAGGGGTCACACACAGGAAATTAGAAACATAATAGCAAAAAATTTCCCTTGCAAGGAGAGGCTTCCACCTCCTTCAACAAGTTTGAAATCTTGACTCTTCACATGTAAACTAGTCAAGAAATTTTTTGGAAGCATAACAGTACTTCCAAAAAACAAGATCCCTTCTCTTTTCCTCTCCATTTTAGTTATAGGAAAATTAAAATTGACACATGTCCTCTCATGCACAATAAACTATTTTTTAATAATTTAACCAATGATTATTCACCCACACCACTTGTCACACTCTTCCCAAGTTGCACATGTAAAATCTCTTTTATTTTGATTAATTAGGCATTTTCCCTCACATTCCCCAATTTGTTTCTATTTTTTCCCTTAGTTGTCCCTTAGTTCCCCATTCCTTCATTTATTTTTTGTCCCCTAACTAGATTTTAGTTTGAGTTGGATTAGGAGTCTTCTCTTAGTTAGGATTAGTGGTTGATTGACTCAAGATACTACTCTATGTGAACCGCCTATTCCCTCATGTTTTAATTTCTTTTTATTTAAAAATCCGTTTTATTATTTTCATGCACACATGTGCATATACCAATTTATTCTTATTTCTTATTTTATTTAACTTACCAGTCTAATTCCCCTTATTCATTTTTTATTTTTTAATTTAGTCACACCTATTTAGACTCTTTGTTATTTTCTTGTTTATAATTTAATGATCAATTGTGTTCTCTTTTTAAAAGTCTAGGTATTTTTATTTTACTTTCTGGGCCTTCTAGATTTTATTGACTCACAATTTGATTACGTGATGTGCCCTTCAAGATGCACTTTCGTGCTCTCAGGGTGCCACTCTCCATTAACTAGCTTGGAAGTTTGTCCGACACTTGGAGTCAACACTCCACTTGGTCGAACTTGTGAGAGACTAAGGGTTGTCTAAGGAATAAGGATCCCGCCTTATTACGTGCCCCTTAGAATTATTCGTGAGCGACTGTCTCATTTTTCCCTTAGGACATCGTGGACATCTTAGAACAAAGTAATTGTTAACCATGCATTCAGGTCATGATGAGAGTTATAGTAGGCTATGATAGGGATGTTTCCACAACTCTCCCTCATCTGTCTAGTTTTTGTGTATGACCCCTTTACTCCATATGTGAGTCGGATTAGAAAGCATCACCATACTTGCATCCACTGACAATAAAAGTGTCAATAATACATGTACATAATATCCATATTGAATCATCATATAAAACATGCATGTAAATCAATACTCAAAACTAAAACCAAATACAAGTCCACTACCTGACTCAATCTGGAGTCTAAGGAAGTCCATTGATTCCATCGAAATCATCAACCTGTCATGTATTTTGCACACGCAAGAGAACTCATCAATAATACCTGTCAATATATACATCTAGAATTTAACATATAAATCAAAATGACATCACAATATAACTCATAATCAAAGCACCATCATAATCTGTCATAACCAGATCACTTGATTGCAAGTGTCCTCAAAGAATAAATCAATATAAATGTGATCAGTTGAACTGGGTGTTACATGATTCTCTTCATTCTCTACCGTTGATGTGGATGTTTCCGTCTCTTCAACGTTCTTGCTGATATTCACAATTTTACTTCTCAATGTGACAACTTCTTATTCTTTCTTCATCATCTAAATCTTCATGACTTCTTATATTCGCTTTGCTTCTTCAAGTTCGATCTTCAATGTGATTATTTCGTCTTCAAGTTCTCTTTCTCGTTGACTGAATTCTTCTTCATGATTCTTTTCCTTTTCAATATCAGGATTGTCTTATATTTCATTTGGTTTTTCTGTCTCATCACTTTCAATGTTCAAATAAGGGCATTCAATTTCAAGATGTTTGTGTTCTTCATAATTAAAGAAAAATAGTTCACTTATGTTGACTACAAACTCTTCTTCTTCCAAATCTATATAACATGATGAGAAAACTACCTCTTGTTCTATACCTTCTTCTTCTTTAGCAATATCTGGCTCTCTAATGGGAGAATAATAGATATTGTGCAGCTTATCACAAATTTATTTAGATGATGATAATTTTCCTAATTTGTCCTTTACTGAATCAGGTAATCCTTCCAATATGAAATCCATGTTGATTAATTGGGTTGGTTGTCATTGATGTCAGCCCTTGAAGAAAGTTCGATAGTGAATTCTGGTAGCACAAAGGTTTGGGTAATGGACCCATGTTTGTTTGATGTATAATGGTATGAGTTTTAACATATTTGAAGATAATACTATTCTATATGGATAATACATATCATGCCATTTCTGTTGGTATGTGGAACGTTACATAACTCCTCACGGTTAGAGAGTTATGGCCATGTGAAGTTGGAGAACCCTCATGGGTGATCTAGAAGCCCCAAAAGGTCAAAGTAGTCAAAGTGTTTTGAAAGAAGAAATTATTTAAATAATAAAGCGAAGTGATGAGTGTACTATAAGTCACAGAGGATGAAAAATAAATTATTTAAATAATAAAGATAATGGAGAACTCCCTAAAATAAGTAAAGTGGGATGCTACATGAAAGTATAAATAAGAGACAAGGCTCTCTCATTTAATCACACTTGAAGCTATTGAATATCATTGAATATATATTTTGTGAAAGATTATTTGGGTAGGTATTATTGATAGAAAAAAGTGTGGCAGGAAAAGTGAGGCAGAAAACGTGCGACAGAAAAATCGTGGTAGAAAAATTGCGTCAGAAAAAGTGCGGTGGGAAATTCACTGAAGAAAAAGTGTGACAGAAAAATCACGACAAAAAAGGTGCGACAGAAAAGATGTGGTAGAAAAATTGCGGCAGAAAAATCACACCAGAAAAATCATTGCAGGAAAATTGCAGCAGAAAGAGTGCGGCAGAAAAAGTGTGGCCGAAAAATCACGACAACAACATGGTTGGGGTCTATTTCTGAGAGATATGACACATATTGTTTTAGGTATGTTTTGTGAGCTAGGGTTTATCTCTTGATATGGTATTGGATGTTCATTATTGCTGAATATATGACATTTGTTGAGGGATACAGTTGGAATTTTGTTATTGGTATTTGGCATATGGGTATTGGTCTTTTGGTTGAGGTATGTTGTTGAATTTATTGGTATAGATAGAGGTTGTATAACAATGAGGTTCTAGCACATGGTTTGAGGTACAAACTTGTGGTATAGTGTTTGAGGTATACCTGATCAGATCAGATTTCGATGATGAAATTGATGAGGGCTTTTGGTTGAGGTACATGTTGGGTACATGGTTGAGACAAGTAGTTGATGATATGGCACATACATGAGGTGTATAGTTGATGATGTTGGTACATATCGATGAGTAATAGTTTATGTGTATTTGATGCATTATTGATACATATTTGGTGCATGGTTGATGCACTCGTTGATGGTACAGATTGAGGTACAGGTTGGTGCATGGTTGATGCACTTATTTATGGTATAGGTTGATTACATGTTGTTTGGACAGGTTATTTGTACATGTTTGGTGCATGGTTGATGCATTTGTTTATGGTACAGGTTGAGGTACAAGTTGATGTATGGTACATGTTGGAACATGTTATTGGTACAGGTTGTTAGAGGTTGATTACATGTTGATTGGTACAGGTTTACAACAGTATATCTCACAGTGATAGTCTGGCAGTGGTTCCATCATTCTACTTCTACATCAGGGCGGTTGGATGGGGAAGGACATGTCGTTGTAGCTACCTTCCGGTTGTAATCGTAGAACATAGGGGGTTGTAGCCGCCTTCTGGTTGTAGCTAGAGAATTGGGGAGTTGGAGCTTCCCTCAGGTTGCAACCTGAGAAACTAGGGGGTTGGAGCCTCCTTGTAGTTGCAGCTGGAAAACAAAGGAATTTGGTGCTTCCAATGAATGTAATTCTTAAAGACATATAAGAAAAAACATTACGTGGTTTTCTCCCACTTTGAGTTTCCATGTAAAACACTGGTGTACTATGTATGTGTGTGATTGATCATTTGTTCATTGTTTATTTACTCTTCAACTATTGGATGATAATGCTACATTGATATAACACTTGCATTTTATGGTGAAAAAGGATTAAATTTCTCTATTAATGATTCTCCCCCCCTCAGTAATCCAACAATTGGTATCAGAGAAGGTTCCTTAAGGAAACTATTTAAACACTTGAAGGAGATCATGGATTATTCTGAGAATGGAGTACCAATATTTAATGGTCAGAATGGTTTTAAGTAAGATATGTGGAGCATAAGGATGGAATTATTTTTACAGGAACAGGGACATTATATTTGGCTATTAGTTGTTACAGGATATGATAGTTAAAAAAGGGCAAAGACTATAGCCAAGAAGGAATTGAAGAAGAATAAAAAAATAGCAATGGATTTCATCTGGGAAGGATTACCTAATCTGGTAAGAGAAAAGGTTGGTAAACATTCATCAACCGAAGAACTTTGGGATAAGTTACATGACATATATTCTTAACCCATCGCAGATTCAGAAAATTCTAAAGAAGATGCAGATACAGATCAAGAAGAATTATGTTCACCATGTCAAACATATTCAAAAGATGAAGAGTACATAATCACCATAGGTATGTCGTTTTTCTTTAATTGTGAAAAACATGGACATCTTGAAATAGAATGACATGAAGGAAATGAGACAGAAAAACTAATTGAAAATGAAGACAATTATGAAGCAAAATTGATTAGTGCTTTAGATGAACTAAGAGAAGAAAACAAGTCACTCAAGAAAAAATTGATGAAACAAAAGGAAAGTGTTCACATTTTGTAAGAAGCCCAATAGGTCATCGAGAACTTAAGAACTCAACTAGAAGAAGCTAGAAAGATCGAATAAGTTATTGAATATCAAAAGTAGTATTTGGAAGCCAACATAGAAGCATGGAAGGAAGAAGCAGAAATGAGAGAGAAGATATTGAAAGATCATCTTAAGGAAAGAACTAACGATCTAAACCAGCGTGAGGCAGAGTTTGGTCAAGAAGAGAAAGGACTTGAAGAAGAAATGATCACATTAAAAATTCATCTTGAAGAACCAAAAAGAATAGAAGAAGTCATGAAGTATTAGATAATGAAGAAAGAAGAAGAGGTTGAGAAGCTTGAAGAAGAAGTTGTCACATTGAGAAGTAAAATCATCAAGCTCAACAAGAATGTTGAAGAGACAGAAACATCCACATCAATTATAGAGAATGAAGAGAAGCACTCTAGTTTTCTAGAAAATAAGAATGAGGAAAATAGGAAGAGTTATGCAGAAGTACTCGAAGGAAAGAATCACAGTCAACCAGAATCTAAGAAAACTATTGAAGATACCTCTTCAAGAAGACCATCCATGTTCAAGCCACAAAGAATCTTCAATCATGATCATGATCAGTCAAGGAAACAATTCAAAAGGACTATACCACAAAGAAGATTATTCACTCCTAGGTATGCAAATTTATTTTATGGTCATTTTTTTTTATTGTACTAACTTTGGACATAAGGTTGCAGATTGCAAGAATTCTAAAAGAAATGTTCAAGCAAGAAATTCCTATGTGGCCCCACGTAACATTTAATGTTACAAATGTCATAACTATGGACACATAGCTAGTGATTGTTGAAGAATGAATGATACTTCCATGAAAGAGAACACTGATATCATATGTAAGAAAGTATGGATAAGAAAACACGAAGAACAAGTCCCAGAGGTCGCAATATTGGTAATAAAATGAGATGAAGAAAATTATACAGAGAAAACAAAACATGTTAGATACATAAAGGTTTGGAAAACAACTGAAAGAAAAGAAGGACAGGTAAATAAGGAACAGGTTCAAGAGATTGTACTTCCATGCATTGTAGTGAAAGATGAATCCACAAACATAAAGAAAGAAGTCAGAGCTTAGAGAGATGATGAATATGCCAATAAAGATGATGATGAATACACATCAGAGAAGGAGTTGTTCTCAGCCATATGGATTAGAGACTCCCATGTAACATGAATATTAAATAGGGGAAGTCTATACGATAGTTGTGACAGACCAAAGAACCATCCCTCGAGCATCTTGTAGAGTTTGAATAGACAGATCCAGAAAAGTCAGTTAGAAGAACTATAATCAGTTGTAGTAGTGAATACTTCATGATAGTATAGTGATAAATGGGTCAAGATTATGGACAATGTGCAATAGAGTCTTGGATAGTATGGACAAAGATGGATTCATAAGAACACTCAGTAGGTTTGGATAGATATATGACAATGGACGAGAGAATGGATTCATAGATTGGTTCAAAGAGTGGTTCAGAGACAAAGGAACATTATCATAATGGATGATAATTACACAGGAAATGGCTCGAACAATGCTAATGGATTAAAAATTGACAGATATTTTTTGGACACGTGCAGTGCATACAACAATTCACATTAAAAATAGAGTAATGCTCAGAAACAAAAATGACAAAACTTCCTATGAGCTATCGAAAGAAAGACCAGCAAATGTGAAGCACTTCAGAGTATTTGGAAGAAAATGCTACATCAAAAGAGAAGATGGAAGAATGGAAAAGGTTGACTTCTGTGTGGACAAAGGAGTACTTGTTGGTTACACAAGTATAAATAAATCATACAAGTGTTACAATATGAGGTTGAACAAAGTTGTGGAAAGCATCAATGTAACAATTGATGAAACAGGTGGATAAGAATTAAAGCAAGAAGAAAATGAATCAATGGAACAACTTTACGAAGAAGAAGCATAAGATGATGAAGAAGTCTAAATCGAACAACCAAAAGGATTTCAGTTGTCAAAGAAGGAAGATTATGTGTGCAAATTGAAGAAGGCCTTGTATTGTCTAAAATAGGCTCCTAGAGCATGGTACTCTAGACTGGATAAATATTTAGAGCAGGCATGGTTCATAAAAGGAAGTGCAGACAACAACCTCTACATCAAGGTAACTCAAGATAGTATTTTATTAATTGAATTTTATGTTGATGATATTATTTTTGGAAGCAATGATGATAGGTTAAGACAACAATTTGCAAAGGATATGCAAAATGAATTTAAAATGTCATTACTCAGAGAACTATCCTTTTTTCTGGGTCTTCAGATATGTCAAAGAAACCAAGGAATTTTTGTTTCTCAAACTAAGTATCTTAGAGAAATGATAAAGAGGTCCGGAATGGAAGATTGCAAACTAGTTACCACTCATATGAAAACCAGTTGCAAGTTGAGAAAAGATTATGATTCAAAGTCTACAGACCAGAGGAAATAAAAGTCAATGATTGGTAGTTTACTATATGTGACAACATCCAGACCAGATGTAATGTAGGAAGTTGGACAGGTGTCACGATTTCAAGCAGCACCAAAGAAATCACTTGTCATAGCAGTGAAACAGATTTTTAGATATCTCAAAGGAATAGAAGAGTTTCGATTATGGTATCCAAAAGGAAATGATCTATCACTTATTGCCTACATAGATGCAGATTGGGCAGGTTTCATTGATTATCGATGAAGCACCAGTGGATCAACGTTCTACTTGGGTGAGTGTTTAGTATCATGGCTAAGCAAGAAACAATCATCAATATCCTTATCTATAGTAGAGGTAGAATATATTGCAGCAATAGGATTTTGTACACAGGTCCTATGGATGAAACAAACTCTGACAGATATACAGGTTTTGTATGATGAACCCATTCCAATATATTGTAATAATACAAGCACCATCAATAACTCAAAGAACCCAGTGATGCACTCCAAGATGAAGAACATTCCAATCAAGTATCACTTTATATGGGAACATGTTGTAGAGAAGAACATTAGAGTTGAATATGTGGGCACAAAAGAACAAGTGGCAGACATCTTTACAAAACCCTCTTCCAAGGGAAGACTTTGAGTATCTTCGCTAAAGACTCAGAGTAATTTCTACTCCAAAATGAATGCTTTTGAATTCTTATATTGTATGTCTTAAATTTACATGAGGAAGCACCATAAAGAGGACAGTTCTGGTTGGGAGACCAGTTTCAGGAAGAGTTCAGTTAGGGGGAGGGTAATACCCCAAGGGCGAGCCACTTCTGAATTGTAATTTTTCGTATAGGCTAGTGAGCCAAGTGGTTGTAAGATGAAAGACTTATGTGTTATTAGGTTAGTGAGTCATATGCCAAGGCGAATGAGCCTGATTTTTGTATATGTAATTATGCAGAGCATTAATAAAAATATAAACATTGCTGCGTGCAGACCCTCCACGAAGAAGAGTTATTGGGGCCTAAGCTTCACTAGGTAGGGTAAGGAAGGGGGGATAATATAGGGGGCTTACCTATAGAGGAATAATAATTTAATATTATTTCATGAAGACTAAAGTGAACATTATATGTTTGTTATCCTAAGTTCTTGGAAAATGGGACATGGGCTTAATGGAGTGCATTCATCTCTAGGAAGACAAGTGCCAACCTGGGCTCATGCAGCTAAAGATGAAGCGTCAGCTCATGTTGGGGGGTTCAGGAGTCATGCTTCCATCATTCTCCTAAGTCATGCTTCCATTCCCCCATCCTGCACGTGAACCCAATTTTTGTTTTGCATCTGCATCTGCATATGGGCGCACAATTAAGGAAACCCTCACATGAAGATTGTCGTCCTGTCATTTTTCCCGATTTGTTGTTCTTGCCTCTGCGTCTGACATATGCCTACCTACACACCTTTCTGAAACGAGAGTGGGGAAGGCATCCTGTGTTGTTCCTGTGAAGCCTGACACAATTATAGTCGCCTGAGCCGTGTTGAGAATTAGAGTTAGGCTGTTGCTTGTTCAGTTGTCCATACCCATTTTTCCCTATGCCGTTAACTGTTGTTGTTGTTGTTGTCAACCTTACCCAACTGTAGCTTAGTCGAAGACTAGTTATAATACCTATGAGTAGCTCTCCCAGGTGAGAGAGTTTGTTGGGAAGTGATTTCTCCTGGAAGGGAGTCCCATAGCAGCCACAGTATTCTGAGACTTCTGTTCCAGCCTATTGCTGAAGCCCAAGGTAAGGGAGGTGTACTGGCCAATGGACTTGTAGTAGTGAAGGTGTACTCTCCTGGGGTGGAGCAGGTGTGTGGGGAATGAGGGTTTGTGTGTTGTGGGCGTAAGTGGCTCCTGGGATAAAAGATCCTTCATGTTGCTTTGTGCAACTTCCTTATTGTCCTTGCCAAGCCTAGAATTCCCTTGCCTGGTGAAGTTTAGTCCTAGCTCAGGGGTGAAATATTGTTGAGAGTGATGAGCAGCGTGGTATAAGGCTGGGAGGCTTGTGGAAGGTCTGCACACAGTTGGTGCATTCACTCCAGCTAAAAGATAAGTATCATTTATGTGATTAAAAATGTATTTTATGCATGTTTTGTGACAATTAAATTTTTATCATGTCTTACATGGTGTATATGAATTAATGTTAGTTTCATTGATTGTATATGGTACAAGTAATTCTGTGATTACTTTGTGTTAAGTGTTTTCATTCATTAAAATGCATGTTATATATATAAGTGTATATTTTGTAGTAGTGGCATTACCTTGTCTCTAGAAGACCGGGGATGTTACAATATGCTATCAGAGTGATGGTTTCCACACTGAGCCTGGATGGGCCGGATAAGTGGTCTTTGGACCTAAGGTTTTGAGTGGAAATGGTGTTCGGAGGAACCAATTTCAAACCTTAGAGTGTTTCTGAGTGCTAAGGGGTTACTTGGCCGTGTTGCGAAGCTCAAGAGGAGTAGCGGTAGAAGAAAACCATAGCCAGCGTGGTATTTGACCAGAGAGAGAGAGAGATCAACACTTGAGGTGTTGGATCCATAGGATTGGTTGGGGAAAAAGGAGAGTCCTTTACAACCGTTAGATTCGGAGAAGGTGCAGGAAGGTTATCCTGGAAGCCTTTCAAAGTTCGGCAATCGGGATAAGTGGAATGCGTTGAGGCATAAAATCCCGAAGGAGATCTACACCGTAGATTGTAGGAAAAGAGCCTAACCATTAGATCCATGTCTAGAAAGACAAAGGAAAATCACTTCGGGAGTTCTAATGTGGAGTGTGACAAACTCCCAAAGTCCCGAAGTAGATCGCAACTGTCCATTGAGAAGGACACGCATCAAGAGAACGTGTACTTTGGGTGGAAGTATTTCGTGAGGAGGCAAGTACTATGAGTATGAAAATCTCGAAGGCTGAAGTGTCGAAGTCACTCGTAGTCATTGATCGTGAAGAAGGACATGCATCAGTAGATCGTGAACTCTAGGAGAAAGCGCTACGGGCAAAAGCGAGCATAGAGGAGTTGAAACTCCTGAAGTTTGAAGCTTCGAAGCTCGAAGTTTCAAAGTGAAAGCATAGATGTGATGGGGCTGGATGACATCGCCTGGGGTGATGTAGACCTTTATAGGTGTACCACGTTCCATTGCCTTAGTTGTTGACGACTGTACTATGTGGGGCCCGAGGTTACGTAACATAGTTAAAGATCAGAGGAACCACAGTGGCATTGATCACGATACATTAAGATCAATGGACAGAAGGCATTGTGGGGACCCAAGTTGCACGGAAGCTAATTCTCCAAGGCGGTCCCGCAATCAAAACCACGGTTTCACTGAGGGGTTACGTGTCAGCGTCAAGAGAATTGCGGGATGAAAGGCAGGTTACTCTAAACCACTGTTGCATGCCCCCACAATTGGGAAAAACTTAAGTGATGTAACGTAATAACGTCACCTAAGGTGACGTGGGAGTGTTTGAAGATTAATGATTCGGGGTGTGAAGATGTGAAATCCTTCGAAGTCCTGAATTCCTGGAACTCAGACACCTGAGGTTCCAAAACGAGTGGTAGCCGTTGGATGCTGGCTACACGTGGACCGTTGATCCACCCTACTGCATGAGTTTGGTAACTCGGAACTCCAAGTGACTGTTGTGTTATGCTTGGAAATATTCCAAAGCCGAAGGTCGAAGGCCCAAGTACTATGCGCTTATTGATTTAGCGCTTGGTCATGACCCATGGTCACATGGGTTGGGGACTGAGAGAAAGGGGCTAGTACCCGGAATTTATTAAAGAGTAGAGAAGAACTCGGAAAGAAAAAAATGAAATCTGAACATTTTCTTAAATCAGATTGGTTTATGAATGCTGTGATATTTGTTAAGGAATAATGTCTTGAAAAATTTCGGTTATTTGTACGTTGTGTTTGCAGAAGATCAACAAGTGCCATAACCGAATAGAATTGCCACTGAGTGCAAAATAAATGGAAGAGGCACGGTCTGCTTCCAGTTTTGAGGATGAAGTAAAAGTAATGGATGTGTATTTGGGATTTGAAGGATCAAACTCCAATGGACATGGAGAAGAGATAGATAAGGAAGGGAATATGATGAAAATCATTGAACGGTTGTATAAAGATGCCCAAACTCACCGAGATGATAACATAAAGCTCATGAAAGCCAAGGATCAACAAGGAAAAATCAACGTAAATTTGATGCAGAGTCTGGAAAGAATTGAAAATAAGTTGGATAAGGAGGGTAAGTCAAGCAAAACAGGAAGTCGCAAGAATCCTGAGAAGAAAAGAAGATCAAGAAGTGTTAGAAGGAATCACCATCACTCCCTGAAAAATTCCAATAAGGTCGAGGTAGACAGTAGGTCAAGCCCATCTCCTACCAGAAAACACAGGAGATATAGAATGAATGAATTGAAAAGTGAAATGAACAAGATTAAACCTCCTACATTTGATGGAGAACACAAGGAAGATGAAGATGTGAGACATGGTTGTTGGGATGAGAAAATATTTCCAACTGTAGAACTATTCTTCTCATGCAGAGGGAAGAATTTCCATTTACCAACTTAAAGGAAAGGCATATGTATGGTAGGAGCATCTTCTGAAAGTACAACACATAAGAGAGAAGAATATTACTTGGATGGAGTTCAAGAATCATTTCGAAAAGAAGTACTTAACTAAGAAGTACTATGACAGAAATATGAAAGGGTTCTTTGAACTCAAACTGGGTAGCATGACCATTGATGAACATGAATGAAGGTTTTTGGAATTGTTGAAGTATGTTCCTTTCATCAAAGAGGAGACTGTAAAAATTTAAAGGTATCTGAATGGATTGCCCTCTTCCATCAGTGACAAGATCTAGTATGATGACCCAAAGACCATGGAAGAAACTTTAAGGAGAGAAAAATTCTTATATGATCAAAAAAAAGAAAATCCTGCTTTCCAAAAAGCTTGGGAAGACAAGAAGAAGTTTAAGAGGGATTAGAAGAAAAAGGGAAACAAGCCACCATTTCTCAAGAACAATCCTCAAGGACAACCATATTTTAGAGAGCCTGGGAAGACTGAAGTGGGTGGACAAATGCCAATACAACCACCTATGGAATGTTGGGGCTGTAAAGGAAATCATAGGTACAGAGATTGCCCCCACATAAATGACAAAGTAATAGATGTCCACAATGTTTCGCAGGAAGAAACAGTGGAGGAAATGGGCAGTAGAATACCAAGGATCTACGTAGCACTAGACAACAAGCAAGCAAAATATCAGTCGCACATGATTGAATTGGAAGGTATGATCAACAACCATGCCTTTACTATTTTAATTGATTCAGGGGATAGCCATAGTTATGTAGATCCTAGAGTGGTGGAAAGTTTTCAATTTTCGAGAAGCAAACATGGAAAATCTTGGTTAGTGTAGCTAGATACAAGAACCAAGAGAAAGGTCACGAAATTGGTTAAGTCTTTCCCAGTGGACATGAAAGGACTGATCACGAGAGTTGAATTGAACATTTTACATTTAGGTTCTTATGACTGTCTAATTGGGATGGATTGGTTGGACCAACACCATGCCATATTGGACTATCATAAAAAGGAATTCACTTGCCTGGATGAAGAAGGAAATCGAAGAACAGTCCAAGGAATTCCCAGAGAAATTACTGTTAGAGAAATCTCAACAATGTAGCTGAAGAAGTGATAAAGAAAAGGTTGTCAATTATTTGCAGCCCATGTGGAGGAAGCATCTCAGGATGAGGTCTCAAGTATTGAAGACCATGCAGTATTAAAATATTTCAAATATGTATTCCAGGAGGTACCCGGACTACCCCCGAAAAGAGATATTGAATTTTCTGTAAACTTGATGCTTGAAGCAGCTCCAGTATCAAAAGCTCCTTACAGAATGTGTACACCAGAGATGAAATAACTACAAATGCATCTTGAAGAGATTCTAAAGAAGGGGTATATACACCCAAGTGGGTTGCCTTGGGGAGTCTCGGTCCTGTTCGTGAAGAAGAAGGATGGAACATTGAGATTGTGCATCGATTTTAGATAATTGAACGAAGTGACTGTAAAAAACAAGTATCCTCTGTCAAGGATCAATGATCTCTTTGATCAGTTGAAGGATGTTAAGATATTTTCAAAAATAGATCTTAGATTAGGATATCACCAGGTAAGAATTAAGGATGAAGACATCAGTAAGACTACCTTCAGAACAAGGTATGGTCACTATGAATTCACAATGGTGCCATTTGGGTTGTCAAATGCACTCGTTGTTTTTATGTGCTTGATGAATGGTGTGCTCATAGAATATCTGGACAAGTTTGTCATAGTTTTTTTGGATGACATCCTGGTGTATTCCAAGTCCGAGGAAGAATGAGAACAATATATTAGGTTGGTGTTGCAGGTGCTAATATATCACCAACTGTATGCTAAATTGAGCAAGTGATCATTTTATCAAAACAAAATCCATTACTTGGGGCATATCATTTCAAAGGATGGGATAGTTGTAGATCCTAAGGAGATGGAAGCCATCATGGAATGGAAAACGCCAAAGAATGAAACAGAACTCAGATCCTTTATGGGTCTAGCTGGTTATTACAGAAGGTTCATTGCAGGGTTCTCAAGGATAGCTCACCCTATCACTTCCTTGGAAATGCAGGATAAAAAGTTTCAGTGGACAGAAGAATGTAAGAAGAGCTTCCAGCGATTGAAGCAACTGTTAACCAATGCTCCAATACCGAGGATTGCAGATCCAAATGAGGATTTCGTAGTGTGCACAGATGTGTGCAAAGAAGGTCTGGGAGGATTTCTTAGTCAGAATGGATTCGTAATTTGTTATGAATCCAGAAAGTTGAAAGAGCACGAAAAGAACTATGCAACTCATTATTTGGAGTTGGCATCCATTGTACACGCTCTAAATAAATGGAGGCATTACCTCATGGGAAGGAGGTTCGAACTGAGGATAGACCATAATGGTTTGAAGTATTTTTTTGATCAACCAACTTTGAATGCTAGGCAGAGTAGGTGGTTGGAGTTTATTTGTGAGTATGACTTTGATATTAAGCATATCAAAGGAAAGGAAAACAAAGTGGTTGATGCACTCAGTAGGAGAGTGCATGAATTGCATGCTTTGGCCATTAGCATGTGCCGAACTAATATTAAAGGCAAAATTTCAGAAGCTGCAAATGCAGATTTGGAGTACATGGACTTGGTAGAAAAGCTACAGCATGGTAACATGCTACAGAAAGTGGAAGATTATAATTTGGGATCTGATGGAACACTTCTGTACAGGAACATAATTTATGTACCTAATGTCCAGGAATTGAAAATTATGATTTTGAATGAAATGCATAATGTGCCTTATGCAGGGCACCCTGGATATCATAAAATTGTGGCAGCAGTCAAGAGCCATTACTATGGTCGGGTATGAAGAAGGAAATTGCATAATACATTGTGAGATGTATGGAATGTCATAAGGTTAAAGATGAGCATAGGCACCCAGCAGGGTTGCTACAGATTTTACCTATCCATGAGTGGAAGTGGGAGGTAGTGACAATGGATTTCATCATAGGATTGCCAGAATGAGCAAGCAGCATGATTCAATCATGGTGGTGGTGGACAAGCTTACGAAAGATGCCCATTTTATTATGCTAAAGACTACTCACAAGGCAACTAACATTGTTGATATTTTTATGAGGGAAATAACATGATTGCACAAAATTCCCAAGACAATTGTGTTTGACAGGGACCCAAAATTTACCTCAAAGTTCTGGAAGGGGTTTTTCAAAGGATTCAGAACAAATCTAAACTTCATCACTTCTTATCATCCTGAGTCCGATGGGAATACAGAGAGGGTGAACCAAGTGATAGAGGACATGTTAAGGATGTATGTGATGAACAAACTGTCTAAATGGGAAGACTACCTACACTTGGTAGAATTTGCCTACAATAATGGGTATCAAGCATCGTTGAAGATAAGCCCATTTGAAGAACTTTATGGTAGAAAACAAAATACTCTAGTAAGCTGGGATAATCCAACTGATAGAGTAGTAGTTGGGCCAGAGTTTCTTAAGGAAATGGAAGAACGAATTCTGAAGATTAAGTAGAATTTGAAATATTCCCAAGACATGCAGAAGAGTTATGCTGATAAGAACATGATCCACAGGGAGTTCAAAGTGGGTGATCATGTTTTTTCTGAAAATAAAAGCTAACAAAAGTTCACTGAAACTGGGAAACTGTTCCAAGTTGGCAGCTAGATTTTGTGGGCCATTTGAAATCCTAGAAAGGATTGGACCAATTGCATATATGCTTGCATTGCCTGCATCCATCACTATACATAATATGTTTCATATTTCATTGCTTAAGAAATATATACCTGATTCTAATCATGTAATCGATTGGAATGTGATTCAGGTGGAACAAGAAGGCATCTTGCGGGTGCATCTGGTGTGTATACTAGATCAGAAAAGCAAGCATCTCTAGAATCAAGCTATAGGACTTGTAAAAGTCAAGTGGACCTGGTATGGTCCTGAGGACACAACATGGGAAAATGAAGATCCTATGCGGGCAGAGTACCCTCATCTTTTTGAAGATTTTGGAAATCTTGTTGCTGTTTTGTAAATAAGTTGCACTGAGTACAATGCAAAAATAAGAGGAGGGGATTGTAATACCCCAAGGCCGAGCCCCTTCTGAATTGTAATTTTTCTTATAGTATGGTGAGCCAAGTGGTTGTAAATTGAAATACTTATGTGTTATTAGGCTGGTGAGCCAGATGACAAGGCCAATGAGCCTGATTTTTGTATATGTAATTATGCAAAACATTAATAAAAACATAAACATCATTGTGTATAGACCCTCCACGAAGAAGAGTTATGGGGGACTAATCTTCACTAGGTAGGGTAAGGAAGGGGGCTAAGCTAGGGGGTTTACCTCTAGAGGAATAATATTTTAATATTATTTCCTGAAGAATAAAGTGAACATTATATGTTTGTTATCCTAATTTCCTAGAAAATGGGACTTGGGATTAATGGACCGCATGCATCTCCAGGAAGACAAGTGTCGACCTGGGCTCATGCAGATAAATTTGAAGTGTCAACTCATGTAGGGGGGTTCGGGAGTCATGCTACCATCATTTTCTTGAGTCGTGTTGCCATTCCCCCATCCTGCACGTGAACCTGATTTTTGTTTTGCGTCTGCATCTGCATACGGGTGCACAGTGAAGGAAACCCTCACAAGAAGGTTTTTTTCCTGTAATTTTTCTTGATTCATTGTTCTTTCCTTTGCGTCTGACCTCTACCTAGCCACACGCCTTTCTGAAACTAGAGCATGGAAGTCATCTTGTTTTGTTCCTGTGAATCTCGATGCAATTGTAGTCGCCTGAGACGTGTTGAGACTTAGCATTAGGTTGTTGCCTGTTCGGTTGTCCATACCCATTTTTCCCTGTGTCGTTAACTATTGTTGTTTCTTTCAACCGTACCCATATGTAGCTGAGTCGAAGACTGGTTATCAAACCTGTGATAAGCTCTCCTAGGTGAGAGAGTCTGTTGGGAAGTGAGTTCTCCTGGAAGGGAGTCCCGTAGCAGCCACAGTATTATGAGACTTCTGGTCCAGCCTGTTGCTAAAGCCCAAGGTAAGGGAGGTGTATTGGCTGATGGAATTGTAGTAGTGAAGGTGTACTTTCCTTGGGTGGAGCAGGTGTGTGGGGAATGAGGGTCTATGTGTTGTGGCATAAGTGGCTCCTAGGATAAAAGATCCTTCTTCTTGCTTTGTGCAACTTCCTTGTTGTCCTTGACAAGTCTAGAATTCCCTTGCCCAGTGGAGTTTAGTCCTAGCTTGGGGGTGACCTACTACTGAGAGTGATGAGCAATGCAGTCTAAGGCTGGGAGGTTCGTGGAAGGTTTGCACACAGTTGGTGGATTCGCTCCAGTTAAAACATAAGTATCATTTATGTGATTAATTATGTATTTTATGCATGTTTTGTGACAATTAAATGTTTAGCATGTCTTATGTGGTGTATATGAATTAATGTTAGTTTCATTGATTGTATATGGTAGAAGTAATTTCGCGATTACTCTGTGTTAAGTGTTTTCATTCATTAAAATGCATGTTATATACATAAGTGTATATTCTGTAGTAGTGGCATTACTTGGTCTCTGGAGGGGGCCGGGGTTGTTATAGGGAGTATCCCCACGGACAATGCAGTTAGGGGGAGAAGCCCTAGATGGAAAGATATATTTTCCATTGATGTCAAAGGGGGGAGAGATTTATCAGATGCAGTATTAGAGAAAGAGCACAGAGGCATGGTTCCAGGGGGAGCAATGGTCACATGGGGAGCATGAGTGATATGACTTCAATATTTCATCAGAGTGTTGCCATCAATACCAAAGGGGGATATTGTTGATTAATTGGGTTGGTTTTCATTGATGTAAACCCTTGAAGAAAGTCTGATAGCAAATTTTGGTAGCACAAAGGTTTGGGTAATGGACCCAAGTTTGTTTGATGTATAATGATATGACTTTTAATATATTTGAAGATAAGACTATTATATATGGATAGTACATGTAATTCCATTTTTGTTGGTATGTGGAACATCAGATAAATCCTCACGGTTAGAGATTTATGGCCATGTGAAGTTGGAGAACCCTCGTGAGTCATTTAGAAGCCCCAAAAGGTCAAAATAGTCAAAGTGTTTTCAAAGAAGAAATTATTTAAATAGTAAAGTGAAGTGATGAGTGTACTATAAGTCAAAGAGGATGAAAAATAAAGTGTACTTACACTGTGATATCATCGATAGATATATCAAACGTATTCCCAAATATATCAACGTCCTAACCATAACTAGGTAAATTCTGTTAAGGTTTATTTCATTATCAATAAAATTACAATTCAATCGAAAAATGTAATACAGAATATAGCACACAAAAAGGACAACCATCCTACACGATTTAAGATGTACAATTTTTCATATTAAAAATATATAAATATAGATTATTATTGGTGTCTCAAGTTATTACTCATCCAACTTCCTCCTAGCTACAAGCGACACTAATCAACCGATATCATAAACATTTTACAGGCACAAAGTTGTCGACCTTACACCACTAATTCGTTACTCACTCAAATAATTTAACTAATACCTATGTTGATAATAAGTAAACTGATCACATAATGTATCCTCTAGTTTTAAAATTAAATAATTTCCAAGGGATCGATTGGATTCTACTGGCATTTCCCTTTTCATTTTATAGTGAAAATAATTAATGATTCGACAGCACAAAGAATTACACATAATTCAGGAATTAATTTAAAGTAAAATGAACAACCAATGGTTTATTATCCATTGATTTATTAATAAACGACAATTCAATTACTAGGGTAAGTGACAACATTATAGCCAAGTGGTGTCTGTTTATTAAATGTCATCAAGAAACTATTGTTGATCTCCCGATTATGTTAAGGTTGGAACTAAAGTTTACTCCACAAGAGGTCTAGTAACCAAGATAAATCGTTGAGACAAGTGGCGATATTCACCATAATTTATTGTTAAATATCTACGACAATACTTTTATTATTCAAAGGAAACCTTCACAAGTGAATTTAATTTTCCAATGAAACGTAATTAAATAAATGGTACACAATTTACAAAAAAACGAGTTACAACTACACCCTCATCAGGAAGTATTTGTTTTAACTTCCAAATGTGAGTCGATCGTTGTACCCTAACTGCAGATGGAATTCTTTAATCATTTATGTAATTATTATGTGAGAATGACAATCCCTTGCTACCATTCGAAGGATAGCGATTCCACCATCCATAATAATAGTCAACCAGAGTTCCACCATTATTCTACAGAATCTAAAATTAATAGTCGCAACACATGCTGAAGGTAAAAATAAATTTAAGTTTGTGAGTACTTGGGTCATTTATCTAATCATCAGTCTTGATAAACTTTTAGATGCAGTCACTTCTCATGGATATACTATGTGGTACAGCTTCACTCAGATAAAGGTGTTCAAGCTTCTAATTGCAGTAAGTTTTTCTTGGATCGTCTTCCAACAATTTCAATTTGGAGTTGGAAACAAGTCTATTCTAATTTTATAAATCCTAAAACCAAGAAAGAGAGTTGAATATATAGTGGACTAAATATATAAGAAACCGAGAAAAAATTTCATAAATTATCCATTCAAGGAATAGATGATCATAAATTATTCAATTGCATATATAAATTAAATACCAGTAGAAGTGTGAATAAAGAACAATACTCTCTCGAAGCTTCACGGATGCAAACCCTAGCACTCGACTGCAACTTCGACCCGTGACCGCCTGATGCGCACTCTGGCGTTCTGATCCTGACTCCTCCTTTTCAGCTCTACAGTTCAGACCCTCACGTGATTTTCGCACCTCCAGCAATGAGCACGGACGGGGGGGGGGAAACCCCCCTCGTACAGCGACATAGCCACCAACGATAGACCCGAACTGCGGGCCAGGCGGCCCGCCTTTGAACCACCAGTGCATCTCAGGGAACAACTCTTTGCACAGGAGCACAGTTCCAACAAAGAAATGGAAAGCGAGTCCAGCACATCCCGTCCACAAACATCCAAAAACTGGCTGCCAGGTAAGTGTATTCCTCAAATGGAAAAACCGCCACTTTACCATATTACATCGACTAGGGTGGGGGAACACACCCAATTTATGATGGACCATGCACTAATAGGTAAATTCCTGGGCCTATGGCCGACTGAAAGAGACCTCTCCAGGTGGATTAAAGACTGGTGGAACCCCAAAGGAGACTATGAGGTTCAGCTCAGCTCCAAGGGCTTTTTCACAATTATCCTGTATAACCTTGAGGACAAGGATAGAATATTTGATAATGGACCTTACTTTTATAACTCAGCAGGTTTATTTCTGAGATTCTGGGCCGACAAATTCAACCCAGATCTAGAGGATTTCTCATGGGCTCCGGTCTGGATCCGGCTGTACTCACTACCCCAGGAATTTTGGCTGGAAGAAATACTAATGGGCATAGGGAACACATTGGGGCAATATGTAAAAGCCTCAGAGGCTACCAAGATAAGAAAATACACATCTTATGCCCGCATCTGCATCTACATGGACATATCAAAGCCCCTGCCGGGCTCCATCACACTGGAATACCAGGATGATGAATGGAACCAAACCCTTGA
>SNQJ01S0026962.1:31486-56854 GCA_010110895.2 Picea sitchensis
CCCCCCTTTTTATTTAAAAAAAAAAAAAAAGAACAATACTCTCAAAACAATAAACCAAATATTTAGCAAAATGGAGGATTATAGTGATCTAGTAAAGCAATGGAATTAAAAGAAGAAAAAACCACTGATGGTTAACCTATAATCTTGTAAGCATTTAGACTAAGGAACCAAAGATTCAAAGATTCTTTACCAATTTAAAATTTCTTAATAGAAACAATAATTCAACATATTTCCATAGGTATCTTCAGCTCCATATTTATTTTACATAGATTATACAGAAAGGAAATTGGAAGCAATGAAAGTATTGACATACCCCCTTCCGTAAGCATGATACATATAAAATCATATCATAACCATCCATCGAAGGTAAATAACAAAAAATTAATACCATTTCACAATAGATACATAAATTTATGACATATTATACAAAAATAACTGAATACTTAAATACTGAGACGAAGATGATCGATTGATGAAGATGAACTCCAACTGGCAGACTTGCGCTCTTCCTCCTTTCTTATGCTTTCCAATCCAAAGACTTCACAGGTACCTCCCAGCCAATGCTAGGGCTTCTCTTCTTCCCCCTTATCCCTTCGAGCCACAAAGGGGTCACATAGGAAATTAGAAACACAATAGCACAAAATTTCCCTCGCAAGGAGAGGCTTCCACCTCCTTCAACAAGTTTGAAATCCTAACTCTTCACAAGTAAACTAGTCAAGAAAATTTTTGGAAGCATGAAAGTATTTCCAAAAAACAAGATCCCTTCTCTCTTCCTCTCCATTTCATTTACAGGAAAATTAGAAATGACACATGTCCTATCATGCACAATAAACATTTTTTTAATAATTTAATCAATGATTATTCACCTACACCACTTGTCACACTCTCCCCAAATTTCACTTTTAAAATCTCTTTTATTTTGATTAATTAGGCATTTTCCCTCACATTCCCTAGTTTGTTCCTATTTTTTCCCTTAGTTGTCCCTTAGTTCTCCAATCCTTCATTTATTTTCTATCCCCTAACTAGATTTTAGTTTGAGTTGGATTAGGATTCTTCTCTTAGTTAGGATTAGTGGTTGATTGACTCAAGATACTACTCTATGTGAACCACCTATTCCCTCATGTTTTAATTTCTTTTTATTTAAAAATCCATTTTATTATTTTCATGCACATATGTGCATACACCAATTTATTCTTATTTCTTCTTTTATTTAGCTTACTAGTCGAATTCCCCTTATTCCTTTTTGATTTTTTAATTTAGTCACACCTATTTAGACTCTTTGTTATTTTATTGTTTATAATTTAATGATCCATTGTATTCTCCTTTAAAAGTCTAGGTATTTTTATTTTACTTTTTAGGCCTTCTAGATTTTATTGACTCACATTGATTACGTGACGTGCCCTTCAGGATTCACTTTCGTGCTCCCAGGGTGCCACTCTCCATTGACTAGTTTGGAAGTTTGTCCGACACTTGGAGTCAACACTCCACTTGGTCAAACTTGTGAGAGACTAAGGGTTTTCTAAGGAATAAGGATCCTGCCTTATTACGTGCCCCTTAGAATTATTCATGAGCGACTGTCTCATTTTTCCTTCAGGACATCGTGGACATCTCAGAACAAGGTAATCGTTAACCATGCGTTCAGGTCACGACGAGAGTGATCGTAGGCTGTGACAGGGATGGTACCACAACTCTCCCTCATATGTCTAGTTTTTGTGTATGACCCCTTTACTCCATATGTGAGTCGGATTAGAAAGCATCACCATATCTACATCCACTGACAATAAAAGTGTCAATAATCCATGTACATAATATCCATACTGAATCATCATATAAAACATGCATGTAAATCAATACTCAAAACTAAAACCAAATACAAGTCCACTACCTGACTCAATCCAGAGTCTAAGGAATTCCACTGATGCCATCGAAATCCTCAACCTGTCATGTATCCTGCAGACACAAGAGAACTCATCAATAATACCTGCCAATATATACATCTAGAGTTTAACATATAATCAAAATGACATCACAATATAACTCATAATCAAAGCACCATCATAATTTGTCATAACCGGATCACTTGATTGCAAGTGTCCGCAAAGAATAAGTCAGTATAAATGTGATCAGTTGAACTGGGTGTTACATGCTGCTCTTCATTCTCTTTTGATGATGTGGATGTTTTCGTCTCTTCAACGTTCTTGTTGATATTGACAATTTTACTTCTCAATGTGACAACATCTTCTTCTTTCTTCATCATCTGAATCTTCATGACTTCTTCTATTCTCTTTGCTTCTTCAAGTTTGATCTTCAATATGATTATTTTATCTTCAGGTTCTCTTTCTCCTTGACTGAATTCTGCTTCATGATTATTTTCCTTTTCAATCTCAGGATTGTCTTATATTTCATTTGGTTTTTCTGTCTCATCCCTTTCAATCTTCAAATAAGGGCATTCAATTTCAAGATGCCCACATTCTTCACAATTAAAGAAAAACAACTCACTTATGTTGACTACAAACTCTTCTTCTTCCAAATCTATCTAACATGATGAGAAACTTTCCTCTTGTTTTGTACCTTCTTCTTCTTTAGCAATATCTGGCTCTGTAATGGGAGAATAATAGATATTTTGCATCTTATCACAACTTTAATTAGATTATGATAATTTTCCTACTTTGTCCTTTACTGAATCAAGCAATCCTTCCAAGATTAAATCTATGTTGATTAGTTGGGTTGGTTGTCATTGATGTCAACCCTTGAAGAAAGTTCGATAGTGAATTCTGGTAGCACAAAGGTTTGGGTAATGGACCCAAGTTTGTTTTATGTATAATGGCATGAGTTTTAACATATTTGAACATAAGAGTATTCTATATGGATAGTACATGTCATGCCATTTATGCTGGTATGTGGAACATCACATAACTCCTCACAGTAAGAGAGTTATGGCTATGTGAAGTTGGAGAACCCTCATGAGTCATTTAGAAGCCCCAAAAGGTCAAAGTAGTCAAAGTGTTTGCAAAGAAGAAATTATTTAAATAAGAAAGTGAAGTGATGAGTGTACTATAAGTCAAAGAGGACGCAAAATATTATTTAAATAATAAATTTAATGGAGAACTCCCTAAAATAAGTAAAGTGGGATGATACATGAAAGTATAAATAAGAGACAAGGATCTCTCATTTAATCACACTTGAAGCTATTGAATATCATTGAATATATATTTTGTGAAATATGATTTGGGCAGGTATTATTGATAGAGAAAAGTGTGGCAGGAAAAGCGTGGCAGAAAAAGTGTGACGGGAAAATTGCGGCAGAAAAAGTGTGGTAGAAAAAGTGCGACAGAAAAATCGAGATAGAAAAATCGCGGCAGAAAAAGTGCGAAAGAAAAATTGTGACAGAAAATGTGCAACAGAAAAGGCGTGGAGAAAAAATCATTGCAGAAAAAGTGCGGAAGAAAAATCAGGGCAAAAAAATTGCGATAGAAAGAGTGCGGCAGAAAAAACATGGCAGAAAAAGTGCAGTAGAAAAATTGTGACAACAACATGGTTGGGGTCTATTTCTGAGAGATATGACACATCTCGTTTGAGGTATGTTTTGTGAGATAGGTTTTATCTATTGAGATGGTATTGGATGTTCAGTATTGCTGCATATATCAGATTTGTTGAGGGATATAGTTGGTATTTTGTTGTTGGTATTTGGCATATGGGTATTGGTCTTTTGGTTGAGGTATGTTGCTGAAGTTATTGGTATAGATAGAGGTTGTATAACAATGAGGTTCTAGCACATGGTTTGACATACAAACTTGTGGTATAGTCTTTGAGGTATACGTGATCAGATAAGATTTGGATGATGAAATTGATGAGGGCTTTTGGTTGAGGTACATTTTGGGTACGCGGATCGTGATAAGATTTGGATGATGAAATTGATGAGGGCTTTTGGTTGAGGTACATCGGTACATTTTGGGTACATGGTTGAGACAAGTAGTTGATGAGATGGCACATACATGAGGTGTATAGTTGATGATGTTGGTACATATTGATGAGTCATAGTTTATGTGTATTTGATGCATTATTGATACATATTTGGTGCATCGTTGATGCACTCATTGATGGTAAAGATTGAGGTACAGATTGGTGCATGGTTGATGCACTTGTTTATGGTATAGGTTGATTACATGTTGTTTGGACAAGTTATTGTGTTAGGTTATTTGTACAGGTTTGGTGCATGGTTGATGCATTTGTTTATGGTACAGGTTGAGGTACAAGTTGATGTATAGTACATGTTGGCACATGTTATTGGTACAGGTTGTTACAGGTTGATTACATGTTGATTGGTACAAGTTTACAACAATATATCTCACAGTGATAGTATGACAGTGGTTCCATAATTCTACTTCTACATCAGGGTAGTTGGACGGGGCAAGGACATGTGGTTGTATCCACCTTCCGGTAGAAGTCATAGAACATAGGGGGTTGTAGCCTCCTTCTGGTTGTAGCTAGAGAATTGGGGAGTTGGAGCTTCCCTCAGGTTGTAGCCTGAGAAACTAGGGGGTTGGAGCCTCCTTCCAGTTGCAGCTAGAAAACAAAGGAATTTGGTGCTTCCAATGAATGTAATTCTTAAAGACATATAAGAAAAAACATTACGTGGTTTTCTCCCACTTTGAGTTTCCACATAAAACACTAGTGTATTGTGTATATGTGTGATTGATCATTTGTTCATTGTTTATTTACTCTGCAACTATTGGATGATAATGCTACATTGATATAACACTTGCATTTTATGGTGAAAAAGGATTGAATTGCTCTATTAATGATTCACCCCCCCTCTCAGTAATCCAACAATTGGTATTAGAGAAGGTTCATTAAGGAACCTATTTAATCACTCGAAGGAGATCATGGATTATTCTGAGAATGGAGTAACAATATTTAATGGTCAGAATGGTTTTTAGTATGATATGTGGAGTAGAAGGATGAAAGTATGTTTACAAGGACAGGGACAATATATTTGGATATCATTTGTTACAGGATATGATAGTTCAAAAAGGGCAAAGACTGCAACCAAGAAGGAATTGAAGAAGAATAACAAAATAGCAATGGATTTCATCTAGGAAGGATTACCTAATCCAGTAAGAGAAAAGGTTGGTAAACGTTCATTAGCCAAAGAACTTTGGGATAAGTTACATGACATATATTCTTCACCCATCACAGATTCAGAAAATACCAAAGAAGATGCAGATACAGATCAAGAAGAATTATGTTCACCATGTCAAAAATATTCAAAAGATGAATAGTACATAATCACTAGAGGTATGTTGTTTTACTTTAATTGTGAAAAACGCGGACATCTTGAAATAGAATGCCATGAAGGAAATGAGACAGAAAAACTAATTGAAAATGAAGACAATTATGAAGCATAATTGATTAGTGCATTAGATGAACTAAGAGAAGAAAACAAGTCACTCAAGAAAGAATTGATGAAACAAAAGGAAAGTCTACACATTTTTGAAGAAGCCCAACAAGTCATCGAGAACATAAGAACTCAACTAGAAGAATTCAGAAAGATCGAAGAAAATATTGAATATCAAAAGCAGTATTTGGAATCCAACATAGAAGCACAGAAGGAAGAAGCAGAAATCAGAGAGAAGATATTGAAATATCATCTTAAAGAAAGAACTAACGATCTAAACCAGCCTGAGGTAGAGTTTGGTCAAGAAGAGAAAGGACTTGAAGAAGAAATAATCACATTAAAAATTCATCTTGAAGAAGCAAAAATAATCGAAGAAGTCATGAAGTATCAGATAATGAAGAAAGAAGAAGAGGTTGAGAAGCTTGAAGAAGAAGAGGTTGAGAATCTTGAAGAAGAAAAATCGTCAAGATCAAAAAGAATGTTGAAGAGACAGAAACATCGACATCATTTATAGAGAATGAAGAGAAGCACTCTAGGTTTCTAGAAAAGAAGAATGAAGAAAATAGAAAGAGTTATGGATAAATACTCAAAGGAAAGAATCATGGTCAACCAGAATATAATAAAACTATTGAAGATACATCTTAAAGAAGACCATCCATGTTCAAGCCACAAAGAAGCTTCAATCATGATCATGATCAGTCAAGGAAACAATTCAAAAGGACTACGCCAAAAAGAAGATCATTCACTCCCAGGTATGCAAATTTATTTTATGGTCATTGTTTTTATTGTACTAACTTTTGACATAAGGTTGCAGATTGTAGGGATTATAAAAGAAATGTTCAAGCAAGAAATTCCTATGTGGCCCCATGTAACATTGAATGTTACAAATGTCGTAACTATGGACACATAGCTAGTGATTGTTGAAGCATGATCGATACTTCCATGAAAGAGAACACTGATATCATATGAAATAAAGTATGGATAAGAAAACACAAATACCAGGTCCCAGAGGTCGCAAATTGGAAATAAAACGAGATGAAGAAAATTCTACAGAGAAAAAGAAAGATGTTAGATACAGAAAGGTTTGGAAAACAACTGAAAGAAAAGAAGGACAGGTAAATAAGGAACATGTTCAAGAGATTATACTTTCATGTATTGTAGTGAAATATGAATCCAAGAACATAAATAAAGAAGTCATAGCTCAGAGAGATGATGAATCTACCAATGAAGATGATGATGAATACACATTAGAGAAGGAATTGTTGTCAGCCATCCAGATTAGAGATTCCTAGGTAACATGAATATTAGACAAGGGGAATCTATGCGATAGTTATGATAGAACAAAGAACCATCCTTCGAGCAGCTTGTAGAGTTTGAATAGACAGATCCAGAGCAGTCAGCTAGCATAAGTATAATCAGTTGTAGTAGTGAATACTTCATGATAGTATAGTGATAAATGGGTCAACATTATGGACAATGTGCAATAGAGTCTTTGACAGTATGGACAAAGATGGATTCATAAGAACACTTAGCAGGTTTGGACATATATATGACAGTGGACGAGAGAATGAATTCATAGGTTGTTTCAAAGAGTGGTTCAAAGACAAAGGAACATTATCATAATGGATGATAATTACACAGGAAATTGCTCGAACAATGCTAATGGATTCAAAATTGATAGATATTTTTTGGACACATGCAGTGCATACAATAGTTCACATTAAAAATAGATTAATTCTTAGAAACAACAATGAAAAAAGTTCATACGAGCTATGGAAAGGAAGACCAACAAATTTGAAGCACTTTAGAGTATTTGGAAGAAAATGCTACAACAAAAGAGAAGATGGTCGAATGGGAAAAGTTTGACTCCCATGTGGACAAAGGAGTAATTGTTGGTTACACAAGTATAAAGAAATCATACAAGTGTTACAATCTGAGGTTGAAAAAAGTTGTGGAAATCATCAATGTAACAATTGATGAAACAGGTGGATAAGAATTAAAGCAAGAAGAAAATGAATCAATGGAACAACTTTACGAAGAAGAAGCATAAGATGATGAAGAAGTCTAAATCGAACAACTAGAAGGATTTCAGTTGTCAAAGAATGCAGATTACATGTGCAAATTGAAGAAGGCATTGTATGGTCTAAAATAGGCTCCTAGAGCATGGTACTCTAGACCGGATAAATATCTATAACAGGCAGGGTTCAAAAAAGGAAGTGAAGACAAAAACCTCTACATCAAGGTAACTCAAGATAGTATTTTATTAATTGAATTTTATGTTGACAATATTATTTTTGGAAGCAATGATGATAGGTCAAGACAACAATTTGCAAAGGATATGCAAAATGAATTTAAAATGTCATTACTCGAAGAACTATCCTTTTTTCCGAGTCTTCGGATACGTCAAAAAAACCATGAAATTTTTATTTCTCAAACTAAGTATCTTAGAGAAATGCTAAAGAGGTCTGGAATGGAAGATTGCAAACCAGTTACCACTCATATGAAAACTAGTTGCAAGTTGAGAAAACATGATGATTCAAAGTCTACAAACCAGAGGAACTACAAGTCAATGATTGGTAGTTTACTATATGTGACAACATCCAGACCAGATGTAATGCAGGAAGTTGGACAAGTGTCACAATTTCAAGCAGCACCAAAAGAATCACATGTCGTAGAAGTGAAAAATATTTTTAGATATCTCAAAGGAATAGAAGAGTTTCGATTATGGTATCCAAAATGAAAGATATATCACTTATTACCTACACAGATGCAGATTGGGCAGGTTTCATTGATTATCGACGAAGCACTAGTAGATCAACGTTCTACTTGGGTGAGTTTTTAGTATCATGGCTAAGCAAAAAAAAATCATAAATATCCTTATCTACAACCGAGGTAGAGTATATTGCAGCAGCAGGATGTTGTACACATGGCCTATGGATGAAACAAACTCTAACAGATATACAGGTTGTGTATGATGAGCCCATTCCAATCTATTGTTATAATACAAGAACCATGAGTATCTCAAAGAATTCGGTGATGCACTCCAAGACAAATCACATTCCAATCAAGTATCACTTTCTACGGGAACATGTTGCATAGAAGAACATCAGAGTTGAATATGTGGGCACAAAAGAACAAGTGGCAGACATCTTTACAAAACCCTCTTCCAATGGGAGCCTTTGAGTATGTTCGCTAGAGACTCGGAGTAATTTCTACTCCAAAATAAATGCTTTTGAATGTTTATCTTGTATGTCTTAGATTTACATGAGGAAGCACCATAAAGAGGATAGTTATGGTTGGGAGACCATATTCAGGAAGAGTTCAATCGGGGGGAGTGTAATACCCCAAGGCTGAGCCCCTTCTGAATTGTAATTTTTCTTATAGGTTGGTGAGGCAAGTGGTTGTAAGCTGAAAGAATTGTGTGTTATTAGGCTGGTGAGCTAGATGCCAAGGCCAATGAGCCTGATTTTTGTATATATAATTATGCAAAACATTAATAAAAATAAAAACACTTCTGCGTGCAAACCCTCCATGAAGAAGAGTTATGGGGGACTAAGATTCACTAGGTAGGGTAAGGAAGGGGAGTTAAGTATTGGGCCTAGGGGCTAAGCTAGGGGGCTTACCTCTAGAGGAATAATATTTTAATATTATTTCCTGGAGACTAAAGTGAACATTATATGTTTGTTATCCTAAGTTCCTGGAAAATGGGATGTGGGCTTAATGGAGCGTATTCAGATCTAGGAAGACAAGTGTCGACCTAGGCTCATGAAGCATCAACTTGTGTCATGTTTCCATTCCCCCATCCTTCACATGAACCCAATTTTTGTTTTGCGTCTGCATCTGCATACGGGCGCACAGTGAAGGAGACCCTCATGGGAAGGTTGTCGTCTTGTCATTTTCCCGATTCGTCGTTCTTGCCTCTACATCTCACCTCTTCCTACCCACACGCCTTTATGAAACTAGATAAAGGAAGTCATCTTGTGTTGTTCCCATGAAGCCTGGCGCAATTGTAGTCACCTGAGCCGTGTTGAGACTTAGAATTAGGTTGTTGCTTGTTCGGTTGTCCATACCCATTTTTCCCTGTGCCATTAACTGTTGTTGTTGCTATCAACCATACCTAGCTGTAACTGAGTCGAAGACTGGTTATCAGACCTATGAGCATCTCTCCTAGGTGAGAGAGTCTACTGGGAAGTGATTTCTCCTGGAAGGGAGTCCCGTAGCAGCCACAGTATTCTGAGACTTATGTTCTAGCCTGTTGTAGCCCAAGGTAAGGGAGGTGTACTGGCCAATGGACTTGTAGTAGTGAAGGTTTACTCTCCTAGGGTGGATTTGGTGTGCGGGGAATGAGGGTCTGTGTGTTGTGGGCGTAAGTGGCTCCTGGGATAAAATATCCTTCCTGTTTCTTTGTGCAACTTCCTTGTTTTCCTTACCAAGCCTAGAATTCCCTTGCCTAGTGGAGTTTAGTCCCAACTCGGGGGTGACCTACTGCTGAGAGTGATCAACAGTGCAGTGTAAGGCTAGGAGGTTCGTGGAAGGTCTGCACGTAGTTGGTGGATTCACTCCAGCTAAAAGATAAGTATCATTTATGTGATAAAAAATGTATTTTATGCATGTTTTGTGACAACTAAATGTTTAGCATGTCTTACATGGTGTATATTAATTGATGTTACTTTCATTGATTGTATATGGTACCAGTAATTCTGTGATTACTCTGTGTTAAGTGTTTTCATTCATTAAAATGCATGTTATATATATATAAGTGTATATTCCGTAGTAGTGGCATTACCTCGTCTCTGGAGGGCCGGAGATGTTACAATATGGTATCAGAGCGATTTTTTCCACGCTGAGCCTAGATGGGTCGGATAAGTGGTCTTTGGAATCAAGGTTTCGAGTGGAAATGGTGTTCTAAGGAACTGATTTCGAACCTTAGAGTGTTTTTGAGTTCCAAGGGGTTACTTGGCCATGTTACGAAGCTCAACAGGAGTAGCGGTAGAATAAAACCACAACTGGCGTGGTATTTGACCATAGAGAGAGAGAGCTCAACACCTGGGGTGTTGGAGCCATAGGATCGATTGGGGAAAAAGGAGAGTCCTTTACGACCGTCAGATCCGGAGAAGGTGTAGGAAGGTTATCCTGGAAGCCTTTCGGAGTTCGGCAATCGAGAGAAGTGGAATGCATTGAGGCATAAACTCCCAAAGGAGATCTACACTGCAGATCGTAGGAAAAGATCCTGACCATTAGATCGGTGTCCAGAAAGACAAAGGAAAATCACTTCGGGATTTCTAGTGTGGAGTGTGACAAACTCCCGAAGTCTCGAAGTAGATCACAACCATCCGTTGCGAAGGACACGTGTCAAGAGAATGTGTACTTCGGGTGGAATTACTTGATGATGAGGCAAGTGTTGTGAGTATGAAACTCCCAAAGGATGAAGTGTCGAAGTCACTCCTAGTCATTGATCGTGAAGGAGGACACGCATCAATAGATTGTGAACTTTGGGAGAGAGCACTCCAGGCAAAAGTGAGCGTAGAAGAGTTGAAACTCCCGTAGTCTGAATCTCCAAAGACTGAAGTTTCGAAGTGAAATGATAGACATGGTGGGGTCGGATGACATCACCTGGGGTGACGTAGACCTTTCTAGGCATACCACGTGTCATCGCCTTAGTTGGTGATGGTTGTACTATGTGGGCCCTGAGGTTACGTAACATAGTTAAAGATCGAAGGACCCACAGTGGCGTTGATCACAATACATCAAAATCAACAGCCAAAATGCATTACGAGGACCCAAGTTGCATGGAAGATAATTATCCAAGGCAATCCCACAATCCAAACCACGGTTTCACTGAGGGGTTACGTGTCAACGTCAGGAGAATTGAGGGATGAAAGGCGGGTTACTCTAAACCACCGTTGCATGCCCCCGCAATTGGGAAAAAGTTAAGTGATGTAACATAATAACATCACCTAAGGTGATGTGGGAGTGTTTGAATATTAATGATTCGGGGTGTGAAAATGTGAAATATTCCGAAGTCCCAAAGTCCCAAAACTAAGACGCCTAAGGTTCCACAACAAGTGTCAGTCGTTGGATGTTGGGTAGATGTGGACCGTTGATCTACCCTATTGCATTAGTTCGATAACTTGGAACTCTGAGTGACTGTTGTGTTATGCTTGGAAATCTTCCGAAGCCGAAGGTTGAAGGCCCGAGTACATGCTTATTGATCTAGTGCTTGGTCACGACCCATGGTCACGTGGGTTGGTGACTGAGAGAAAGGGGATAGTACCCAAAATTTATTACAGAGAAGAGAAGAGCTCGGAAAAAAAAAAAATGAAATCTGAACGTTTTCTTAAATCAGATTGGTTTATGAATGTTGTGGGATTTTTTAAGGAATAATGGCTTGAAAAATTTCGGTTATCTGCATGTTGTGTTTGCAGAAGTTCAACAAGTGACAAAACTGAATAGAATTTCCATTGAGTGCAAAATAAATGGAAGAGGCACAGACTGCTTCCAGTTCTGAGGATGAAGCAAAAGGAATGGATGTCCATTTGGGAGTTGAAGGATCGAACTCCAATGGACATGGAGAAGAGATAGATAAGGAAGGGTATATGATGAAAATCATTAAACGGTTGCAGAAATACGCCCAGACTCACCAAGATGATAAAAAAAATCTCATGAAAGCCAGGGATCAACAAGGAAAATGTAATGTAAAGTTGATGCAGCGTCTAGAAAGAATTGAAAAGAAGTTGGATAAGGAGGGTGAATCAAGAAAAATAGGGAGTCGCAAGAATCATGAGAGGAAAAGAAGATCAAGAAGCATTAGCAGGCATCATCATCACTCTCCGAAACATTTCAATAAGGAGGCACACAGTAGTTCAAGCCCATCTCCTACCAGAAAACACAGGATATCTGGAATGAATGAACTGAAAGGTGAGATGAACAAGATTAAACCTCCTACGTTTTACAGAGAACACAAGGAAGATGAAGATGCTGAGACATGGTTGTTGGTCATGAGAAAATATTTCCAACTGTAGAACTACTCTTCTCATGCAAAGGGAAGAATTTCCATTTACCAACTTAAAAGAAAGGCATATGTATGGTGGCAGCGGCTTGTGCAAGTACAACACATTAGAGAGAAGAATATTACTTGAAGAGAGTTCAAGAAGCATTTCGAAAAGAAGTACTTAACTAAGAGGTACTATGACAGAAATATGAAAGAGTTATTTGAACTCAAACTGGGCAGCATGACCATTGATGAATATGAACGAAGGTTTTTGGAATTGTTGAAGTATGTTCCTTTCATAAAGGATGAGACTGTCAAAATTCAAAGGTATCTTAATGGACTGCCATCTTCCATTAGTGACAAGATCTAGTATGATGACCCAAAGACTATGGAAGAAAATTTAAGGAGAGAAAAATGCTTATATGATCAGCAAAAAGAAAATCCTACTTTCCAAAAAGTTTGGGAAGACAAGAAGAAGTTTAAGAGGGAGCAGAGGAAAAAGGGAAACAAACCACCTTTTTTCAAGAACAGTGCTCAAGGACAACCATATTTTAGAGAGTCCAGGAAGGTTGAAGTGGGTGGACAAATGCCAAGACAGCCACCTATGGAATGTTGGGGCTGTAAAGGAAATCATAGGTACAGATATTTCCCCCACAGAAATGACAAAGTGAGCACTGCCCACAATGTTCAGCAGGAAGAAATGGTGGAGGACATGGGTTATAGAATACCAAGGATCTACGCAGACCTGGACAAAAAGCAAGAAAAATATCAGTCACACATGATTGAAGTGGAAAGTATGATCAACAACCACACCTTTACTATTTTAATTGATTCAAGGGCTAGCCATAGTTATGTAGATACTAGAGTGGTGGAATGTTTTCAATTGTCAAGAAGCAAACATGGAAAATCTTGGTTAGTGCAACTGGCTACAGGAACCAAGAGAAAGGTTACGGAATTGGTTAAGTCTTGTCCAGTGGACATGAACGGACTGAGCATGAGATATGAATTGAACATTTTACCTTTAGGTTTATATGACTGTCTAATTGGGATGGATTAGTTGGACCAACACCATGCCATATTGGACTGTCATAACAAGGCATTCACTTTCCTGGATGAGGAAGGAAATCAAAGAACAGTCCAAGGAATTCCCAGGGCAGTTACTATTAGAGAAATCTTAGCAATGCAGCTGAAGAAGTGCTACAGAAAAGGCTGTCAATTATTTGCAACCCATGTGGAAGAAGCATCTCAGGATGAGGTCTCAAATATTAAATACCATGTAGTATTAAAATATTTCGAGGATGTATTCCAGGAGGTACCTGGACTACCCCCAAAAAAAGATATTGAATTTTCTGTAAACTTGATGCATGAAGCAGCTCTCGTATCAAAAGCTCCTTACAGAATGAGTACACCAGATCTGAAAGAACTACAAATGCAGTTGAAGAGATTTTGAAAAAGGGGTATATACTCCCAAGTGTGTCGCCTTGGGGAGCCTTGGTCCTGTTTGTGAAGAAGAAGGATGGAACATTTAGATTGTGCATCGATTTTAGACAATTGAACAAAGTGACTGTTAAGAACAAGTATCCTCTGCTAGTTGGGTAGTCAAATGCACCCGTTGTTTTTATGTGCTTGATGAATGGTGTGTTCAGAGAATATTTGGACATGTTTGTCATAGTATTTTTGGATGACATCCTGGTGTATTCCAAGTCAGAGGAAGAGCATGAAAAACATCTTAGGATGGTGTTGCAGGTGTTAAGAGAGCACCAACTGTATGCTAAATTTAACAAGTGCTCATTTCATCAAAAGCAGATCCATTACATGGGGCATATCATTTCAAAGTACGGGATATTTGTAGATCTTGAGAAGATAGAAGCCATCAGGGAATGGACAGCACCAAATAATGTGACATAATTCAAATCCTTTATGCGTCTAGTTGGTTATTACAGAAGGTTCATTACAGGGTTCTCAAGGATATCTCACCCTATCACTTCCTTGCAAATGAAGGAGAAAAAGTTTCAGTGGACAGAAGAATGAGAGAAGAGCTTCCAGCGATTGAAGAAGTTGTTAACCAGTGTTCCAATCCTGAGGATTGCATATCCAAATGAGGATTTTGTAGTGTGCATAGATGCGTGGAAAGAAGGACTAGGAGGAGTTCTCAGTCAGAATGGATTTTTAATTTGTTATGAATCTAGAAATTTGAAAGAGAACGAAAGGAACTATGAAACTCATGATTTGGAGTTGGTAGCCATTGTACACACTCTAAAGAAATGGAGGAATTAACTCATGGGAAGGAGGTTCGAACTGAGGACAGACCATAATGGTTTGAATTATTTGATCAACCAACTTTGAATGCTAGGTAGAGTAGTTGGTTGGAGTTTCTTTGTGAGTATGAATTTGATATCAAGCATATCAAAGGAAAGGAAAACAAAGTGGTTGATGCAATCAACATGGGAGTGCATGAATTACATGCTTTGGCCATTAGCATGTACCAAACTGATATTAAAGGCAGAATTTCGGAAGCTGCAAATGTAGATTTGCAGTACATGGAGTTGGTAGAAACACTACAACATGGTAACATGCTACAGAAAGTGGAAGATTATAAGTTGGGATTTGATGGAACACTTCTGTACAAGAACCAAATTTATGTACCTAATGTCCAGGAATTGAAAATTATGATTTTGAATGAAATGCATAATGTGCCTTATGCAGGGCACCTTGGATATCATAAAATTGTGGCAGCAGTCAAGAGCCATTACTTTTGGTCAGGTATGAAGAAGGAAATTGTAGAATACATCGTGAGGTGTATGGAATGTCAGAAGGTTAAAGCTGAGCATAGGCACCCAGCAAGGTTGCTACAACCTTTACCCATCCCTAAGTGGAAGTGGGAGGTAGTGACAACAGATTTCATCACAGGATTGCCAGAATCGGCAAACAACATGATTCAATCATGCTGCTGGTGGACAAGCTTATGAAAGCTGCCCATTTTATTCCACTAAAGACTACTCACAAGGAAACTAATGTTGCTGATATTTTTATGAGGGAAATAACACGATTGCATGGAATTCGCAAGACAATTGTGTCTGACAGGGACCCAAAATTTACCTCAAAGTTCTGGAAGGGGTTGTTCAAAGGATTCAGAAAAAATCTAAACTTCAACACTACTTATCATCATGATTCCGATGGACAGACAGAGAGGGTGAACCAAGTGATAAAGGACATGTTAAGGATGTATGTGATGGATAAACCATCTAAATGGGAAGACTACTTACACTTACTAGAATTCACCTACAACAATGGGTACCAAGCATCATTGAAGATGAACCCATTTGAAGCACTTTATGGCAGAAGGTGCAATACTCCAGTAAGCTGGGATAATCCAATTGATAGAGCAGTAGTTGGGCCATAGTTGCTCAAGGAAATGGAAGAACAAATTATGAAGATTAAGCAGAATTTGAAATCTTCCCAAGATAGGAAGAAGAGTTATGTTGATAAGAACAGGAACCATAGGGAGTTCAAAATGGGTGATCATGTTTTTTCTAAAAGTAAAAGCTAACAGAAGTTCCATGAAACTGGGAAACTATTCCAAGTTGGCACCCAGATTTTATGGGCCATTTGAAATCCTAGAAAGGATTGGACTAGTTGCATATATGCTTGCATTTCCTGCATCCATGACTGTACATAATGTGTTTCATATTTCATTGATTAATAAATATATACCTGATGCTAATCATGTAATTGATTGGAATGTGATTCAGGTGGAGCAAGAAGGCATCTTGCAGGTGTATCCAGTGCGTATAATGGACTGAAAAAGAAAGCATCTCCAAAATCGAGCTATAGGACTTGTAAAAATCCAGTGGACCTGGTACGGTCCTGAGGACGCAACATGGGAGAATGAATATGCTATGTAGGTAGAGTACCCGCATATTTTTGAAGATTTTGTAAATCTTGTTGTTGTTTTGTAAATAAGTTGTACTGAGGATAGTGAAAAAATAAGAGGAGGGGATTGTAATGCCCTAAGGCTGAGCCCCTTCTGAATTGTAATTTTTCTTATAGGCTAGTGAGCCAAGTGGTTGTAAGTTGAAAGACTTATGTGTTATTAGGCTAGTAAGTCAGATGTCAAGGCCAATGAGCCTGATTTTTGTATATGTAATTATGCAGAACATTAATAAAAATATAAACACTACTGCATGTAGACCCTCCACGAAGAAGATTTATGGGAGACTAAGCTTCACTAGGTAGGGTAAGGAAGGTGGGCTAAGTATTGGGCCTAGGGGCTAAGCTAGGGGGCTTACCTCTAGAGGAATAATATTTTAATATTATTTCTTGAAGACTAAAGTGAACATTATATGTTTGTTATCCTAAGTTCCTGGAAAATGGGACATGGGCTTAATGGAGCGCATGCATCTCCAAGAAGAAAAGCTTTGACCTGGGCTCATGCAACTAAAGCTGAAGCATCAGTTTGTGTTGGGGGTTTGGGAGTCATGATGCCATCATTCTCCTGAGTCGTGCTGCCATTCCCCCATCCTGCACGTGAACCCAATTTTTGTTCTACGTCTGCATCTGCAGACGGGCGCACAGTGAAGGAGATCCTCACGGGAAGGTTGTTGTCCTGTCATTTTTCTCGATTCTTCATTCTTGCCTCTGCGTCTGACCTCTGCCTACCCACATGCATTTCTGAAACGAGAGTGTGGAATTCGTCATGTGTTGTTACCATGAAGCCCGATGTAATTTTAGTCGCCTGAGCTGTGTTGAGACTTAGCGTTAGATTGTTTCCTGTTCGGTTATCCATACCTATTTTTCCCTGTGCCATTAACTATTGTTGTTGTTGTCAACCATACCTAGATGTAGCTGATTCGAAGACTAGTTATCAGACCCGTAAGAAGCTCTCCCAGGTGAGAGAGTTTGCTGGGAAGTGAGTTCTCCTAGAAGGGAGTCCCGTAGCAGCCACAGTATTCTGAGACTTCCGGTCCAACCTATTGTTGAAGCCCAAGGTAAGGGAGGTGTATTAGTCGATGGAATTGTAGTAGTGAAGGTGTACTCTCCTGGGGTGGAGCAGGTGTGTGGGGAATGAGGCTCTGTGTGTTGTGGGCGTAAGTGGCTCCTGGGATAAAATATCCTTCCTGTTGCTTTGTGCAACTTCCTTGTTGTCCTTGCCAAGCCTAGAATTCCCTTTCCCGGTGGATTTTAGTCCCAACTCAGAGGTGACCTACTGTTGAGAGTGATCAGAAGCGTGGTCTAAGGTTGGGAGGTTTGTGGAAGTTCTGCACGCAGTTGGTGGATTCACTCCAGCTAAAATATAAGTATCATTTATGTGATTAATTATGTATTTTATGCATGTTTCGTGACAATTAAATGTTTATTATGTCTTACATGGTGTATATGAATTAATGTTAGTTTCATTGATTGTATATGGTAGCAGTAATTCCATGATTACGCTGTGTTAAGTGTTTTCATTCATTAAAATGCATGTTATATATATAAGTGTATATTTCGCAGTAGTGGCATTACCGAGTGTCTAGAGGACCGAGGATGTTACAGGGAGTATCCCCAGGGACAATTCAGTTAGGGGGAGTAACCACAGATGGAAAGATACATTTTCCATTGATGACAAAGGGGGAGAGATTTATCAGATGTAGGATTAGAGAAAGAGCATAGAGGCATGGTTCCAGGGGGAGAGATGGTCACATGGGGAGCATGAGTGATATGACTTCAGTATTGCATCAGAGTGTTGCCAACAATGCCAAAGGGGGATATTATTGATTAATTGGGTTAGTTTTCATTGATGTCAACCCTTGAATAAAGTCCGATAGCGAATTCTGGTAACACAAAGGTTTGGGTAATGGACCCAAGTTTGTTTGATGTATAATGATATGAGTGTTATCACTAAAATTTCATCCGCAAATGGTTACAGGAATCCATCATCTCCAAAACAGCTATTAGTTCAGCCATGGACCAAATTTACCAAAAAGCATTTCCAAAAGGTCCAAAACTATACAACCAGTTATAAAATTTAGATGTGCTATGACTATATAGGGCGCGCGCACACATGCACCATCAAGAAACGCAAAAAAATCGCACATGCGCACAATGCACGACTGTGGATGCTAAAAGTCGCGCACACCTAAGAACGACACATTTATGATGTTGGTCGTCCTCCCACCCACTTCTGGTTCAGCTTCCAAGTCGATTTGACATCCAAATCTCGGCTGGATCTGGCTGGGTGGCTAGTCAAATACCTAAAGGTGTCCTAAACAACCCCTTTTCACACTAAAATCTGGTTTCACAATGCCTCAAAGTTATGCTATAAAAAGAGGCCATGGGTGCACTACATTTTCAAGGAATTCATTTGTATTGTTATGTTGCCTATATTCTTTTGGAGGATCCTCTTTCCTTGTCAAGAGCATAAAAGCATCATTTCATTGGAGCTATTCACATCACCTCTTGAGTGAATGATCTTGGGATTCTTTCACCATTTCTTTCAAGTTTTCAAGTTGTAAGAAGAGCTCAATCTTGGGGGTTCAAGAGCCCTCCCTTGGAGGAAGAGGGGACCCAAATTCTCACTTTCTCTTCGGTGTTTTTACTTCCACTAATATACTCCTTTCCATTGGTTGCATGAGTCTTGTTTCTTTCTTGTTCTAATGATCTTGTGCACTCTAGTTTAATTCATTTTCTTGTTGTTAGTTTAGTTTTTTGTTTATCTTGCATGATTTATATTTCTAACCCTTTCCTTTACTGCTGTCTTGCCTAGCTAACCCAACTAGGCTTGTAAGCATCTCTAATTTTCTCACTCAAGTGACAAAAGAGACGCAACATATTGGCAACTCCACTGGGGAAAGGTATCAATTTCCTACCCCATTTGGGTTATTTTAGCTCTTATGTCTGTTTGTTTAACTTGCAGGTGCCATAACCGGCCCAAGCCGACCTGCAAAAATTCAAATTCAAAGATAAGTTGGAAGAATTTCATCCATAATTTTCTTCACAACCGTGTGATAGGTGTGTGCGGGTTTATTGGCCCACAGGAACGCCTCGTGCGCATGTGCACCAAAAACATTGTATTACTCAGCGCTACGTGTACCCATAGAACTCTTGTATTTCATGCACTGATGCTCACAACACCTCTGTCTACTCTGAGGCCCACGCACCTGTGCAAAAAATACACATTGTAAGCTCTTTGTGATCTGTGGAAGGCCCATGGCCTTCTTTAAAATTGATTTCATGCACATTGTAACCAACACCACACTTAGTTTCCTATCCATATAAAGGGATTAGTCAAAACATAGGCACTTAGGGGGTTTAAAATCATTATTTCCTCTTTTTTCTTTCATTTTTCCACATGGATGGCTTGCTTTGACTAAAAATATAAGTTGGAATCATTTTCAAATCACATATAAAACTTGCATTGGGACCAGAAATTGGATATCAATCGTTGAGTGTGCTCTTCTCTCGCGCTCCAAAGCGGTCTTGAGAATCAGAAAGAGGTTGAGGGAAAATTTCATCTCCATTAAAAAAACAAAATCTTTAGGAGAGGACAACACCCCCTCGGGACTCCTCTTATTTTATTTTTCAAACACACCTTAAACTTGTAAGGGCCCATACATGCCCACATGCTACAAAGTTAGGATAGTGTTGAAATTTACTTTCTTATATTAAATCACTATGGAAGTTTAAAGGTTTTGTAACAGGCCCATACAAGACCACATGTGCACAATCTAGAATAGTTTCAAATCTTTCTTAGATTAAACCACAATAGGGAGTTAAAGGAATAGTAAGGACCCACATGTCCACATGCTAGTTTCCTAGGGACTTTAAAATTATGCAAGGCTGTACCAATGACACTTAGTAACTTAGGTAATCAACACTTGTAAGGACCAAGCGAAGTCCAGATGCAACAAGGTGACACCTAAATTATTAAAAATTGGCACACTTTCACTTGTTCACACACAAAGTTCACCAATCACTCGCATAGTTTTATCCAGAAAACGTGGAGGTTGAAGTAAGTTTCTTCTAACAAGATTTTGAAATGCCCCACCCTTTTTTCTTGACAAAACTATCCACTCCCACTTAATTTCAAAGATATTGGCTCACACCCCCAATCTCTCACACAAACACATCTAAAATTTTCTAAAAACTCACTAAGTTTTCCTCCATAAGAGGTGCCAAAAGAATTTTTTAGTCTAGGTAGGATCTTGGGGATAGGAAGCCAAATAACTCCCTATTATTTGGTTCTCACATCGTCAAAATAGTAGAGGTTGACAAATAGGGAACTTTTAAAATCCTCTAAGTCAAGTGTTCCTACACCATAAGGCAGGGAGATACCCGTGAAGGGTTGAAGGCCGAGGTATGGTTGTTCTATGCATCCCCCCTTGAGGCACCCACCTCTTGGGCGGGATCTAGTCCATGACCCATTTATGAGGCCGAAAATATAAATGTCGCACTTTGACCGATGTACCTAGTGACCAAATTTTAGGACATCTACCCAGGTGCAAATTGTGGGCTGCAATTGCACCTTGATTAGATTTTGTGTGGCTATTGGGAAATATTGCCAATTCTTTCGGGATATGCACCCTCTACCCCTCATTATAACTAATTACTTCATCCTTCACTAGTTCCTCTTTCAATGGCTTCAGACCCCACTGTTGAGTGCTATTGGAAGGTCCAGTGCTATTTGAGAGGAAGGACGTTACGTCTTCTAGGACATGAGCATTTGTTTTCTTTGTTCTCTCATGCGAACAAAATCCACCTACCCACATATATGTTTCTTTATCAAAATACTTTATATATGACACCCTTGTGATTATATCTAATTGTGAAATATATTGTGAAGGTCAAGAAATTTCAAACAAAATCTCTTGTTCATTTATTTTTCTCTCATCACCATTTGCACACATCCACTCAGCTAGTCGGACATCATAGGGGACCCATAGAACCCCCGCTATTCTACACGCTTGCTAAAACTTCCTCCTATTTTAGGAGGAGTTCCTAGTCTCACCAACTTAGCAGCCCCACCTTATCACACCCCCGTGAGTGCCACTGTCTTAGGATCAACTTTTCTTGGTTCCACTTTACTTGGGTCCACTTTACTTTGAGACAACCCTGCCAACCATGTCATGACTTTCCACTTATGGTGATCTTCCAACAACATTATGGATGATTCCATCCAACTTCGATTATTTCAACACACACTCACTGACCCATCAACCAAATGGTATGTAGACAAAAAATCAGGGTCCCATGCAACTTTCGAGTCCTTATCCAAAGCATTTTTTACCTTCTTCCAATTACCAATCTATCACGACAATGGTCTCAAACTACTCTCAGATTTTAAACAAACCTCAGCCACACATATGGCTGATCACATTCACGAGTGGCATCGACAACGTAGTTTGTGCAAAGTAGAAACCACCAAACAACAATGTCTTGATTGGTTTCTGAAATCACTTGTCTCTCTCCTCGGTAAAGATGTGGCTTCCACATTCCCTCAATCAGAAGAATAAGCCATCAATAAGGCTCAAAAACATGACCTCATCTATTCACAGTCAAGATACTTGTACACAGTACTTCCTAACCTCCCAAGACCCGTGCCATTTGGCCAAGACAAACATGGGATGTCTCACTCAGCAGAAAGATTGATTGGTAACACCACACACCACAATCTACAACCCCAACAACCACCACTGTATGGAACACCTCAATATCCGTCAGCCTATGGAGGACTCCCTTATTATCCTCTGCCCCCTTATCAACAACCATACCATGTTGCCCTTCCTCCACCCATCAGTGGGCCACCGCCAACACCCACAATACGCCCACCTATCCAAACAAGTTTGGGTACCCCCTCTACCTCAACTTATACCCTAAGTACAAGAGAAAGCATCACGCCTTCCTATGCACCTTACGGATAATTACCACAACATAATCTATACTTTCCATTTCCTGGCCCTCCCCAGCCCATGGATCCACCACAAGCACACCCACACACTGGGGTTAATTTTTTTCAACCCTCTCCCATTCAGCAATATCAAAATTTTGAACAACTGAACACAACAAATCCAACCCATCAGTCGAATAATTCCAAAAAGAAAGGGAAAAATCGAAACAATAATAACCTAGGCCAAGGCGAAAATCACCCCCAATAGAACCAACCTACTGGGGCAACCAGAATCAAGGGACTCAGAACCCACAGGGGGGAAAGAATAACAACAATCTCCAGACAAACTTCCCTTGTGCCCTTTGCGGTAATTTTAGTCACTATACTCATCACTGCCCCCAAATCACTGACTTTAAATGGATGAAAGACTCTTTGAATGGAACACAGCCTCCAGTACCTCCTGCCCCTCAGTAGGCCCCACAACAATACGTGCAACAACCACCCCCAGCCGCGTTGCAGAACCCCATTCCACACCAAGGAGTGATGAATAATCACCAAGACGTGCAACCTTCCCTACCTCAAATGGGACAATATCCCAATCCAGGAAATCCTACAGATCGCACTATCCTCCTTACAGGCGAAGAATCAGTTCTTCTACAAACACATAGTTGTCAATACAAAACAACCCCTGAGTCTTCTCCCACCACCTCGGAAGCACCCCCAGTCGTAACTGGCCCCCCTTCGACAATTCCTCACCCTAATACTGAACTCCCTCTCTGTATTCCTCGCATACCATTATGTAGGAATGTCCACAGCCCTAAGGCTAGGGCGGCTCATAATTACAGTTTGGTTGATGACTTGGCACAATCTCTTATTGCTTGTTGAGTCCTGAAATTGACATTCTCATTTCCCTATTTTTCTCTTCACCTATACCTTTTTGGACCTACTTAAAGCTTGAGTGAATGACAAGAACACTAGTACTTGCCAATATTAAGGTCATAAGGTAAAGTATGGTTAATTCATGTATTTTGTGGTTTATTGAGTTAAAGGAATTAAATATTTCATATACTAATGTTTGACTTGTCATATGTGAATCTTTGACCCCTAGATATCTAGCATTCATGTACCAGTTCTATCCTGATCCGGTACCTACGCACCAAGATTGTTGTTGTCTGATCTTGTACCAAAGCGCGTCCAGTACTAAATCTTACCTGTGGTGATCCGATACCAATGAACCGCTCTGTTATGATCTAGTACCAACGAACCGCTCTGTTATGATTCGGTACCAATGAACCGCCTTGTCATGATCTGGTACCATCTCTGTTACGATCCGGTACTAGCATGGAAGAGCCCAATGCACTAAGTTAAGTGCCAGATGTCACCTCAATCAATAGTTGGATGTCTATTTGCTATGTTAAGAACAGTTTGTTGATTACCTCATCCTCATGCACTTCGTGTCATGAGGATGAGGCTAAAGATGTAATCGAATAATCAAACTTAAAATATTAAATGATTTGCAAATCACTTCACCTCCTTGTGTTTCACGATGCAGACTATTAAATAGCCGTGGCAAGGATGGTAGAAGAGAGAGTTAGCATATCACCATTATGTAAGAAACATATGGTAGTATCTTGAGCAAAGATTAATGGAATGTCATTTTTATTTCCATATTCTATCTATGATTCAGAATGAGTTGAACTGTTAAAGAGAGTTTTGGTTTTATGCTTTGAAGAGTGAGTGAGAGTGATATGTGTGTGTTAATAGAAATCTTCCTGTAGACGTTAGCAGCTGACCTGTTGAAGCAGCAAGGGCCCACCACCCAACAAAGGTTAGCCTCTCAGTAGATTAGCATTAGTGTTTATAAGCATTGCATTAGCTAGAGCTTTAACTATGTTAGATGATAGTTGTAACAGCTTAGATTAAGATTTTTATTCTGTAATTGCTTAGAAATATTTAGTTGCTTTGTTTTACATATGCTCTATTTTCTATTCTCATGAATTTGATTCCTTTGAATGATCATAGTTGTTGGTAGCAATAGTCAAAATCGCTTGGAGAAGAACTAGTGAAGTTCATTGTGAACCACAGCAGAACCAACCTATTGACTGTTGAACTACCTATGCTATGTTGAGTGATGTGTGAAAGTGTGGATTGCATAATTAGTTTTCTGGGTCGGACATCAAAGTTTATCTATCAAACCAATTCCATCTCATACTTGCATGTGCCACAATGGAATAGATAGCCTCTCTGTAAAAGACAACCACAATGCATTGTATTTTTCTATTTTGATTTGTTTCCAGCATACATAATCTAGTTTGATTCTATACTCGTGATATTAGGAATTACCTTTCTTACTGGTGTCTTGTAACTCTATTGATTACGAATTCTGGATTGATAATTAATGAGTGCATTATATTAGACATATAATTAGCACAACATTTTGGCACCGTTGTCGGGCAGTTGCAAACGGTAGGAAGTAATTTTTAAGCTTAGATTGTTTGCATAATTAAAAAGAGAAAAAGAAAAAGAGGTTGCTTGAGGGAGGAGGATAAAACGTTTTAGACGTGAGTGAAGAGCCACGAGGCCACTAGAGTGGGGTTCTCTAAAGCCAGGTTGCCTTCTTACCTTCTAGATAGAATTAGAATTTCAATTCAGTTAAAGAATCAAGTTTTCATTTTATGCATAGATATAGAGATAACAAGGGTAGATTTGTAAACTCCAAACATTCAAAAACAACCCCCCCCACTAATCCAACTGACACTGGTGCAGGAAAAATTCCACCAACAGGAAATTCAAGGGGAGCCAGCAAGGCTCCAGAAGGGGAACCTAAAATGGAAGAATCGGTATTGGGGAAGGCAGAACGTGAGTCTGCTGAAGACATAGAAAATCCAATCTCTGAACCATTCGTCAGTAGAATGGCAAAAGAAGAAGGAAATGCAGCTACAAAAACTGAAACCTTTGGATTTCCAATCTTGGATATTTATAGAAACATCAGCATGAAGAATATCCCACTATCATCATTACCCACTTTCAGAGGTATGTCAACTGAAGATCCAGATTTATTTTTATTTGATTTTGACATATTATGTAGAAGCTATAACTACTTAGACGATGCCC